>VZRU01005009.1:21847-60870 GCA_013398155.1 Pedionomus torquatus | reverse complement strand
TCGTTTCTCCTTTGTCTTTAATTGCAGCAGTTGCAGCTGTTACAATAACACTTGAATAGAGATATATATTTTGGGACGAGGATGAAAATTAGGACCAAAACTGGCTCAGAAATCAGGCATAATTTTGAGTTTGGGTGTTCTTACAGGGCTGTCCGAAGCAGTGGGCTGAAAAGCCAATACCTCATCTGAATCATTCCACTCCGTATAAGTAATTGTCACTGGAGCAAGGAGGGAGGGAATTTTCCACTCTGCCATCCCCCCCCTGCTAATGAATTTCACCAAGGAGCAATTCAGTCCAGCCTCTGAGAAGTGACCAGCAACTCAGTGCCCAGTTAGGGACATGGTGAAGGGTATTTTTTCAGAAAATCTGGAATTCCCAGCTTCGCTGAACTGAGCAGTTCCACTTCCACCCCAGAATCCATCCCTCGGTCTCCAGCCTTTTGGGAAAAATCTCTCATGAATCCTCTCCTTTCCTTAGCAGCCATGAGACTCGTATTCTGGTACTTATAGATAGAGAAGTAGATAATGATGAGTTTCCAGTTTTTACCAGTGGCATCTCCCAGTGCTCTATTCTGAGCATCACGTGCTTTGTCAGCTAATCTGACACGCGAGGAAGCTATTGTTGAAAAATGACTTTCACCCAGGCAGACCAGGCAGCTTGCCGCTCTCGCGTACATTTATTTTTGCGATCTTTGATCTCTCCAGCCACAGCTTTGATCTGTCTCTCAGCCGCGGATATTTCTCCCGAGGGCTCGGCGCTACCTTCCCTTTCACAAAAATCATTTGTTGTGTTGCTTTCCTCCTCCTCCAAAAGATTTCCAGAGCGCTGGCTGAAATGCCCTTCTCCTGGCAACCTTCTAAACGCATCGCTCTGGGGACCATCCCTGGGAATACGGCACAGGATCACAGAATGGGTAGAGTTGGAAGGGACCTTAAAGACCATCCAGTTCCAACCCCCCTGCCATGGGCAGGGACACCTCCCACCACACCAGGTTGCTCCAAGCCCCATCCAACCTGGCCTTCAACCCCTCCGAGGAGTTCATATCTCATGGGTCCTGGTTCCAGGGCCTCGGCCTCCACACCTTCTTTGCTGTTTATTTTCTTTGGGTGTTGGCCTCTTTTCAGCTGGACGAACTGCACCCTTACGTTAAGCATATTTCTTTTTGAGAGAAAAAAAAGCCCTCCAACTGTTTTTAAAGCAGCCTGATCGTTTTGAAGTACTGTAGGAGCTGTTTTCTTGAGGCTGCGAGAGGAACGAGCGAGGACACTGTCCTTGCATAACGTAGAGCCCTTCTGGCCTCTCCAGGAGATCCATATTTTGGTAAAAATTCTTCATTCTTCTCAGCTGAAATCCTGTGGGCTCTGTGGCCTCATAGGATTTTATTTGCAAATGGTTTTGGTTTGTTTTTGTTTGGTTGGGTTTTTTTTTTAACCACAAATATCAGAAGCGTGATCCGGTGGCGTCAGAGCTTGTATCTAGTACAGGAGATCAAAAGTCTTAAAGAGGAGCAAAAGGGGAACGTCACACATTTGCTTTTACACCAATAGACAAAGATTTAAAGCCAAAGAGATTTTCCTAAGTAGAAGTATTCTACTTTATTATGGTGCCAAAAGCAGGGCTTCATAATTAAACCTGAAATAAGCGTAAAACTCCATGTTCATTGCATTTAACTGCAATCAAAAGGCATAAAAATTGAGTAGGAAAATAAGAACTTGAGCCAAGCCAACCCCCTCAGCGGTGCTTTATTCTGACTGTCATGAAACACCAAAGGCTTTCATCAACTTGGTGGCCTGCCAGATGTACCAGGCACTTTGAACAAGTCCTACAGGTACTTCGTGCTTTAACGGCCTTTAGCAGTTTCCCCGAAATTCTCATGCTCACCCAATGACAAAATAAGTTTGTTTTTGTTGGTTTTTTTTTCATTTTATTGAGGCAGTCAGGAGAGAAACGCACAAATTCTCTAGCTGCAAAATTTCGGGGAGCTGCAAAGCACGCAGTAATATTTGAATCACTGTGAAGCAGCCCCATGGGAGAGCGTGAAGGTTTTTCCATCACAGATCTTGAAGAAGTAATAGAAACTTATATTAACAGAGTGTGCGGAGGCGCCTAAGCATGGGCCAGAACCCTCATTCTGCCATGACTTTTACAAACCAAGCGTCCTAATAAATGGCTTTGCCTTTAAACACTTGCAATTTAAGTGCAATTTAACAGGTAACCGGTGGTAAATCAGTCCAGGCTACACCAGGAAACAAGTAAATTCTTCTTCTCCCCCTGCCTAAGGAAAACATTCATTGTGAAGTCTCGGGTTTTTAATATCACAGCCCTTCATGTCTTGCCCTTTGCTGTGCTTTCAAAGTTGCCTACATTGCTGGCATGGGCCAGAAGCACGTGTCACAGACCATTCCTAGTATCTTGCCAGTTATGGGGTCTTACACAGCTGCCCAGAGTCAGTGAGTGGGTCTTCCCTCCTCATCCTTCCTTGTCGGGCAATGAAAGTTGCTTCTAGCACCTATGGATCTGATATTTTACCCTCGTATCCAGCAATGGAGAAGGACACAATGCATTTCATGAAGTTCCAGTGGCAGAGCCCCTGGAAGAGGCTACCCAAAGAGGTGGTGGGGTCTCTGTCTCTGGAGACATTCCAAACCCACCTGGACACATTCCTGTGCAACCTGCTCTGGGTGACCCTGCTCTGCCAGAGGGGTTGGACTAGACGATCTCTAGAGATCCCTTCCAACCCCATATCTTTCTGTGATTCTGTCATTCTGTGATTCTGTGATTCTGAGTACCACTGGAACAGCTCAGAGAGTAAGAATAAAAACTGAAGACAAAAGAATGATCATTTGACCCTTCCAGCCCCTATCCTGTCTTCAAAACTGGAACTAGTTGAATCTGCTTTCATCTCAGGTCTGCCTTTGGGCAGTTCTTGACAATTCATTGGTCACTCCTCTAGCTACCAGCCTTGTCAGCATCTACCTTGCAACCCCGTTGCGTGGACAACTCCTTTATCAACTCTCACGAGTTCTTCATCTTGTATCACTCAGAAGCAGCACTTGTTCCCCAGCTCCTATCTGTGTTTTCCATTGCCACCCCTGCTCCTGATCATACGTAACCCTGAATCATATGGACCGCATGGTGCTACTTGATGGTTCTTCATCCTGTGGTGGTTCTTCAGCTGTGCTTGCTCATTGATCTCCCCAGTCACTGTGGGAAACGGGGAAGTGACTGACAGAGTAACAGCCCCCATGTACAACCATCCTGTTCCCCTAGAAGAAATTAAAGCTGGTGATTTAATGCCTAGAAATAAAAGACCAACATAAAAAAGCTGCTGTGAAGAAAAAAAAGCAAGAATAGCACTTTGGAAGTTTGCTCAAACCTAGCAGTACGCCCACTCTTGGGTGTTTTAGCCCTCTCCTTTGAGAAGTATTTTGAGGGGGTCTTCATGGTGCTGAGGAAGTCTTGTGATGGTCAAACTTGGTTTTATTTAGGGCAAAACTAAAACACATTGGGACCTTAGGAAAGTTATGGTACTTTCCTGAGGCAGCATAACACCCACGGCGTTCTAGGAAGGTGGAAGGAAAAGGGGCAGGGGGATTTCCTCAGTTGTGAGAGATGAAGAAAGAAGAAGGACTTCTGAGGAGAACTGCTGAGAAGCTCGGCGTGGCTGGGGACACCAGGCTGGCTTCCACCGGAGCACTCCAGCCCTTCTTTCTCCCATGACCAGATTGATTGGCCTTTTTCAGACTGTGCTGGCTGAATAGAAAAGGAGATCTCGCCGCTTTCCAGCAGTCCAAACTTCTTAAAAATGGCTTATAACAGGTTTTATTCATACACAATATCAGAAGCGATTTGAAGGTCTGATAGTCTGAAATCCTTCCAGGCCTGGAAGCAATTGTTCCATATTTCATAGGTGAGCTGAAATCCCCTCCTGTGCAGCCACATGTAGTTCCCATCTCGAGCCCACAGAGAGCTGGAGGTAGAAAACCTATTCTGCAGGAAGAAAACATCCGTCTATATCCTATAGGCCACAAAACAATCCCCAGAAAATAATGAGCTTTGCTTGCTGCTGACCTGAGCGGAATTCAAACTGTGAAAATTTCCATCACCAAGATCAGTCAGTTTAACTAAAGAGCCCAAGTGGGCAGCTGCTTTTTAATTTTTGCCTACTTGACTTTTGCTACTTGATTATTTCAGGCGTCTCATTTCCTGCAGTATTACTTAGAGGAGGGATGAAAATACTAAGATACATGAAACTGTGACATAAAATAAAACTGACATTCACAAAAGAGAGAGAAAGAGGAGGTCTGGTTCTGAAGCAAGCAAAATTTCACCGGAATAGACAGAGATGCTTTGTTTGTGCCAGGACTCTTTTTTTCCCAGAGAAGTCCAATCTAGAAAAAAGCACGATAGAGGAAGGTCATTGTTATTATGGCAGGCACTTAATTAGGTTTCCTAACAGTATCCTGACTGATCTGTAAGGTTGTTAGAGATAGGGAGCCAAAAAGCATTAGGGAAAAAAATTGAATTTTATGGCAACCTCGCTGAGCCAATAATTTTCCCTGGCTCCTTTTTTGCCACTCCTGGAATCCATTCACAAAGCGAAACCTCCCTTCAGCCCCAGCAGCACCACGGAGCCTGTGGGGTTGGCGCTGGGGCTCGATGAGCTCTCTGTGCCCACCGTCCTTCTGCCTGTCCCTCAGGTCCTTCGCCCATATGGCACTTGCGGGGCACAGCCTGGCATCGGGGGGACTTTCCCAGCTCCTAGCAAAGCCACCCCGGTAGACACATAGATGGAGCTTGTCAGGCAGAAGGAGGTCTGCAGGGTAGTAAAGCCCTTACAAAATACACCTGCGTGTGCTGAACATAAGAAGCCCTGACATTGAAACGAAGGACCTGTCACGACCATGCTTTGGTCACACTTACTGCCCCTGCCACCCACCAGGACAGGGCCACGTCACAACATCTGCGGGGATGGGAGGTTTATGGACCATACAGTTCCCAAAGCAGAGAGATCTTAAGAGCAGCCTTCCAGTATCTGAAGGGAGCCTACAGGAGAGCAGGAGAGGGACTCTTTGTCAGGAAGTGTAGTGATAGGACAAGGGGTAATGGTTTTAAACTGGAAGAGGGGAGATTTAGTTTGAATATTAGGAAAAAATTCTTTCCTGTGAGGGTGGTGAGGCACTGGAAGAGGCTGCCCAGGGAGGTTGTGGCTGCTCCATCCCTGGAAGTATTTAAGGCCAGGCTTGATAGGGCTTTGAGCAACCTGGTCTAGTGGGAGGTGTCCCTGCCCATGGCAGGGGGGTTGGAACATGATTATCTTCAAGGTCCTTTCCAACTCTAACCATTTTATGATTCTATGATTCTATGTTGATAAAGGTCCAAAACCGGGACAGATTTAAATAAAATCCATGGTCTTTTCTGGGGGGGTGGGAGTGGGTTAGCAGAAGCCCTGTTTATTTGAGAGGAGAGGACTTAAATCATTAATAATACCTACAGAAGACTCAGTGTCTGTTTCCATCACTGATAACCTGAACATGGACTCACGGTTTTCAATGACATTGAAAATAAACAAGCTCTGTGGAGGACACTGTCATCATTTTGAATAAGTTTACTAGTCTAAGCTTTTTTTTTGGTTTTTTTTTGCTTTTTTTTTTTTCAATGTGCGAGTTGTGCTTAAAAAAAAAACCCACCCGGTCACAGCAAGGACATCCACTTCTCTAGGACATTTGCCAGTGCTGTCAAGGGCAGCTTTATGGGAAGGCACACAGAGGTCCTGCGTGGAGATGCTGCTGTTCATTTTCCTCAGCGGGCTCAGCACATGTGCTTGAGTACTCATGCTGCGGAAATCTGCTCGCTCTGACTCGCAGGTGGAGAAACGAATTATAGAAACCATCCCCCTAGGCCAAAAAATATACCCACCGCTTGTCACAGTATAGTTAGATGTGAGCCCTCATTGTCCTTTACTTCTGGGGGAATCTTTCTATCTGCAGAGCGGCTGGTGTTATCATCTCCCCACTC
The DNA here is from genome assembly GCA_013398155.1 of Pedionomus torquatus. Classification (NCBI taxonomy): domain Eukaryota; kingdom Metazoa; phylum Chordata; class Aves; order Charadriiformes; family Pedionomidae; genus Pedionomus; species Pedionomus torquatus. Next base: position 54,851 of record VZRU01005009.1, on the reverse strand, counting down.
TTCAGGATGCTGTTTCTTCTCCAGCTGATTTTTTTTTTTTCCCCCACTTAAATCACAGAGCTATTAGGCATGAACTGCACTGGTGATAGGCTTCATAAAGACTTCTGAGTCCGGTTTCTTTGTTTCACAGGATCGCCCTTATGAAACTCAGGGAGAGCCAGATTGACCCTTCTCCCTTGTCAGCCAGCCCTTGGAGTTCTACCTCCAGACTTCTCCTTCTTAATTCCTCTTCACTGTGTATTCAAGGTCAGAGCCTTCCCTCTCCCAGTATTGTAAAAATTTTTCCTCTGTTTATTTAAAACAGCAGTTAACTAGAATGGAAGTTTTCCAGCTACTCCAGTCAAGTAAATAATTACATTTAATTTAGGATCTAAAATTCATAGAATCATAGAATGGTTTGGGTGGGAAGGGACATTAATGATCAGCATGTTCCAAATCCCTGCCCTGGGCAGGGACACCTCCCACCAGACCAGGTTGCTCAAAGCCCCATCCAGCCTGGCCTTGAACCCCTCCAGGGATGGGGCAGCCACAGCTTCTCTGGGCAACCTGTTTCCAGTGCCTCACCACCCTCACAGCAAAGAATTTCTTCCTAAGATCTCATTGTGGTTTAAATGGTTTAAAACCATTACCCCTCATCCTATGGCTCCACTCCCTGATCAAGAGTCCCTCTCCACCTCTCCTGTAGCCCCTTTAAGGACTGGAAGGGGTTACAAGGTCTCCCTGGAACCTTCTCTTCTCCAGGCTGAACAACCTCAACTCTCTCAGCCTGTGCTCCATCCCTCTGATCATCTTCATGGCCCTAAAATTCCTTTGTTTCGCTCAACCTTGCTGTATAGAAACAAGACAAATACCCAAAAGGTACAAGGTCAACACATAGCCAGTAGCACGTGGTCCATCTAAAATGGGCTTGCTTGTGACTCTTTGGTGTCTAGGTGAGGAAAAGGCTCCGGTGGGACCAACACCAACTTAGAACCATTCCCAAGAAACCTGATCCCTCAGAAGCAGCAGATGAGTCACAATTACTCATTTGCTCCTTCAGTTGGTTGGGGAGGAGGGCATAGAGAAATAGCTTATTGGTATTGGCTTGTAATATATAAAAATTTCAGCAACCCACATGCGGTTCAGTTACGGTGGCTGTGATGTAGGGGAGGCAGAGCCAAGATCCACCCAGCCTCCGCTGCTTCTCTCCCAAACTTGTGGTTTTACTGACTCCTGCTGCAGTCAGACCCAATGCATGAGCTGTCTGTGTAGGAGTGCTTGCAAGTGGTATTTCTCCAAGGCACCGTGTAACACTGACACACACACTCCTCAACCAGGCCAGCAGGGTCAGGGAGGTGATTCTCCCCCTCTACTCCACTCCTCTGAGACCCCACCTGGACTACCGTTTCCAGCTCTGAGGTCCTCAACACAGAAAGGACATGGACCTGTTAGAAAGGGTACAGAGGAGGGCCACGAAGGTGACCAGAAGGCTGGAGCACCTCTGCTGTGAGGACAGGCTGAAAGAGTTGTGGTTGTTCAGACTGGAGAAGGCTCTAGGAAGATCTTGTAACCCCTTCCAGTACCTGAAGGGGCTACAGGAGAGATGGGGAGGGACTCTTGATCATGGAGGGGAGCCATAGGATGAGGGATAATGTTTTTAAACTGAAAGAGGGGAGATGTAGATGAAATGTTAAGAAGAAATTCTTTGCTGTGAGGGTGGTGAGGCACTGGAAGAGGTTGCCCAGAGAAGCTGTGGCTGCCCCATCCCTGGAGGGGTTCAAGGCCAGGCTGGATGGGGCTTGGAGCAACCTGGTGTGGTGGGAGGTGTCCCTGCCCAGGGCAGGGGGGTTGGAACTTGATTATTTTTAAGGTCCCATCCAACCCAAACCATTCTATTATTCTGTGATAATCCAAATCATCTTCTAGCCCTGGGAAAGGGTAAACTGAGTCGCAACGTGAACTGGTTTTGGCATTATATCACCATATCTGCCAGCCTTTTCCTGCTGTGAAGACCCAGCCTGAGCAGCAGTGGGGTCCACAAGAAGATTTGACATGTTCTCAGGGAGAAAGAGGGATAAATTACCTCTCCAGAAGATTATAGTTTTGGTGGTTTAAAGCTAAAGGAGGCTTGTATCAGAAAACATTTGTCTACAGGCAGTTTGAAAACATTCAGGTAATGTTATGACTGAATTACCTGACTCTATTTTCTCAATAAACTCAGCTATAGCAAACCTCCATTTATAGCAGAGCAAATTAAAGTCACTAATTGTTTCATATGTGCAATGTGGGAATTGCAGTTTCATTTATAATGAAACTTTGATTACACCATAATTGTTCTGGCAGAAAAATTACTCCATTTTCAGAGGCTTCTGCTGTGTTTTCAGACTGTGTCCATGTCTGCAGCAGTTTTTATATTCCTTGACTAGCATCCTGCAGTCCCATCTCCCTAGGCTTCCCCAGAACTGCGATTCACATTGTCTGATTCTCAAAATCCAGACAAGCTCAACGGACACATTCTGCTTTAGGTGGAAGAGCAAAGAGACATGTGGTGTGTTGGGTAGACCCATAAGTCCTGACTCTGCAGAAACCCGGGGCAAATATCAACTCGTGATTTTAGCTTGGCTCAGCAGACTTCTGCACTAATGTTCCTCCTCTTGAAAAAAGCCACTCTTCCCTTGCAGAAGGTACTTTTGCCACTTCCTACCAGAACTTATCTCATATTTCTCTGCAAAAAGAACATCTGGAATGAATCATAGCTACATAGAATGTTTAGAGTTGGAAAGACCTCAGAGATCATCCAGTTCCAACCCCCCTGCCCTGGGCAGGGACACCTCCCACCAGACCAGGTTGCTCCGAGCCCCATCCAGCCTGGCCTTGAACCCCTCCAGGGATGGGGCAGCCACAGCTTCTCTGGGCAACCTCTTCCAGTGCCTCACCACCCTCACAGCAAAGAGGTTCTTCCTAATAGCCAATCTAAATGTCCCTTCTTCTATTTTAAAACCATTACCTCTTATCCTATCACTACCCTTCCTGACAAAGAGTCCCTCTCCAGCTCTCCTGGAGCTCCCTTCAGATCCTGGAAGGCTGCTTTAAGGTCTCCCCGGAGCCTTCTCTTCTCCAGGCTGAACAGCCCCAGCTCCCTCAGTCTGTCTTCATAGCAGAGGTGCTCCATCCCTCTAATCATCTTTGTGGCCCTCCACTGGACCCATTCCAACAGTTCTATGTCCTTTCTAAGTTGAGGACTCCAGAGCTGGACACAGTACCCCAGGTGGGGCCTCACAAGAGCAGAGTAAAGGGGGAGAATCACCTCCCATGAGCTGCTGGTCACAGAATAAAAAAACCCCATCATTTGGAAAGACCTTCATGAGCTTGTTCCTAAGGTAATTAAACCCATAAATCACGTCCCTCATGACTTTCTCCCTCCTGTAACCTGTTTTGCTTAATGGTCATCCATGAACATCACTGCCAAGGGGGTTACTGGTACAACTTTGATTGTGACAGTGGTCTGTACTTCTCCTGTATGTATGCTCTGGTGAGACAGACGTTTAGGGCTCTGAACTGTTTGTAGCAGGGATCTTGTTTTCTTGGATTTCTATGCCTGAGGACTACAGGCCCAAGAACTTTATAGAATAATAGATGATGATGATAATAATGATCTGAAGTTTATCAGCTTTACCAGTGTCCTCTCCTCTTACAAAGGGGCACTGTAGCTCTTGAGTGGCGTGGGAGAGGAGCAACCCCACATCTCTGGTTCCATGGAAACCCTTGGGTAGTCACACATAGCACAGGGAAGGAAGAAGTATTTGTAATTAATGTCAACAGACCGGGGTGTGAAGTGTCTGACGGCGCCGTGTAATTGTGGCCCAGAGGAGGAAGACTGGCAGCTGAGACCAAGGGTGTCATTTCCATATCACTGATAGCAGGATTGAACCCTGAAGGGAATATTCACATCACTGGAGCAAGAAGCATCCGGTTTCCTCAAGATCAACTCTCCGTAGTCTGGAAGCGCGAGGGAAATGTGTCAGGCCACTTTCTGGGCCTATTTTTGTGAAAATGAAACAGATTTCCAAGGATGAGAACACTGACACCCTAAATGGAGCTGTCTTGCCAGAAGACGTTGGCCTTTTCATATGAAATGCCCTTCCACAGTCAGACTTGCATTTTTCTGAATAACAGAGCAGATGTAGGCAGCAGCAGTAAGATGCATTTAGTTGGCATTGCTAATGTATTTTTTAGGCGTGACACACCTCTTGATGAAAAAATTAAAGTATTAACATTGAAAAGTGGAACCATTTTATCCTGGATTATTCAGAACCTTTTCCTCTGCTTACATTTTCTAAATACTAATGACTAGGAAGCCCGGTAAAAGGCACGTTTTGCTGTTCACGTTATAAATCATCCATGAGACAGATATTCACCTCTGTAGCTTTGAGCACTGCATTGAACAAGATGTGTCACTATTTTAGAGGGTCTCTGTGTTCTCAACCAGAGAAACTGCTTAAAAGCCTGTCCATCCCTACCCAGGACTCGCCATCTTCTCGTAATCTCGAAGGTGGGGGGTTGGTGCCACCAAAATAAAACCTGTCTTCAAATGTCTTTCTTGTGCTTTGTGCTTTTCTCTGAAGGTTTTTTGGCAATCTTATCTTTATCTCCTTGAAATTTCACTGATTCTGAACTCATGGATGCTGAATTTATGGTAAATGTATCTGCAGCTCTCAGCATGTCATGGAGTTCCAGGTAGGCTAAAAAACTCCTTTGATCCATTATAATAAATGTCTTCATTCAGATAAAGTCAAAAATATCCATTAACAATTAACCTTTAGTTAGTGCTGAGACACATCCCATAATTGATTACGTCAGATCGCATTCCTGATCAAACATACAGAGATGCCTGATGATGCTGGAAAAAACATAATTAGAAAATTTGATTGTAATCTATCACAAACCAAATTAACTTATGGAAAATGATTCCGATAACGCTTTAGGAATCTAAAGAGAATTCTTATTATTTTAGAATGTCGCAAGCCAGACATTGCCATGAAAGGGAAAGTAAAACTAATTAAAGCATTGCCAGTAAAAAGCACTTTTCATTACAAAATTCCACATGTCAAAACCGAAGCTATTCGCCAAAAAGGGTTAGTTTTTGTAAGTCACAGGATAATTTACATTCCAAATTGTCAAAATACTTCTTTTTGGTTCTTTAAAGGAAAAGTCCTCTGTTCTGACATTAAATTCCTTTTCTGTTCAGCGATTTTCATTAATATATCATGAAACAGTTTTAAAAAAATAAAAGTCAGTCAACAGAAAAAATAAAAATGTTTTGATTTAAAATTTTTTTTTTATTATTATGACATCACTCAGAATTTCTTTTTGTTGTTGTTGTTGTTCTTCTTCTTTGTCCCGAAAAAAGGCTCTGAAATCTCAAAAAATTCCTACAGATCAGAAAACTGCTCTGCAATCAGCTCTCCCACACGCCTCAGCGTTTGGTTATCGCAGCAAACTGAACCGTTGGGGTTAGGTAGAAGCCAGGAGACAACGTCAACATTGTGAAACCCATCCAGACCTCCAAATTCTTTATTTGGGGGCATATTTTTTCAGCGTGTCTCTTCAGATAGATTTAAGTGTTAAATGTTTAACATTTTGCACTCTTTTTTCCCCTCTCCCCAGACCTTATTACATTGTATAAATACCTATTGCATGGTGTTAAGCCTTCCTCTGCCACCCAAAGATGGACAGTTGATCCATCAGCGTGTATTTCACGTGCAAATCCTTTCATTTGCTGTTATACACCTCCAGTGCTGGTTGCATGATTTTTGTATTTTTTTTTATGCAGCTCCTTTGATGTTAAATAAATTAATTTGGAACCACAAGTAATTGACCGAGTTCCCGACATAAAAGCGTTTAATAGACTACTTCTTGACCTCTGCTCTCCCCCACGCCAAGAGGAACGTTAAAATTCATGCCACGTGTAGCAGAAGAGCAAGTCTGTGCTTAGGCACATTGGAACAGAATTTTTAAAATAATACCATAGAATGGTTAGAGTTGGAAAGGACCTTGAAGATCATTGTGTTTCAACCCCCCTGCCATGGGCAGGGACACCTCCCACTAGACCAGGTTGCTCCAAGCCCCATCCAGCCTGGCCTTAAATACTTCCAGGGATGGGGCATCCACAACCTCCCTGGGCAGCCTGTTCCAGTGCCTCACCACCTTCCATGCAGGTAACTTCTCAGCGACTCACTGCTTACCTGAATGTCTTCAGTTAAGACTACAGTGTCGTCACGGCCAAAAAGAAACTGCTTCTCAAAAAAACAGCTCTGAAATCAGTTCAGGGAGTACACAATAAAAGCAGAACCGTAGCATTCACACGGATCCTTATCATCAACCGAACCTAAGCATCAAAGCAGCAGCTCGATGTACCAAGACTTGAGTCAGAGGCAATATCTGCTCTATCAGCTTCAGTTTCACAGGGAATTAGACAGCAGGGTTTTTTTGTTTGTTTTTTTTTTTTTTTTTCATGAGCACAAGAGCAACCTGTTCCCGAAGTGACTAAGAATTTTGGCAAGCGAGGCAACACCTACACTGAGTGTTGAGGCAAGAAACAACCACATTCAGGGTTACTGGCCAGCAGATGCCTGGAGGCACTGGACTATCACTGTTATCCAGAGCTACATCTTGGCTTTGAGCCCCATGAATTCCTGGCTACTCTGTGTTTGGTTTATTCAAAGGGCTGATGAAGCAATCTCCCTGTACGCCACGGGGACCTATCCAACATGACTGCAAGGAGGGCTTCCACTCCTTTTACCAGCAGCAGCTGGGAGAAGCTGTGGCTGCTCCATCCCTGGAGGTGTTGGAGGCCAGGATGGATGGAGCTTGGAGCAGCCTCTGGTGGGAGGTGTCCCCACCCAGGGCAGGGAGGTTGGAACTGGATGATCTTTAATGTTACTTCCAACCCAAACCATTCTATGATTCTGTAAGAGAACCAGACACTAAACGAAAACAGCTGGTGCCTCTGGATCAGCAACAAAGTGGACCTTTTGCCAGCTGTCCCACTAACCCTGTAATATTAACTCATGCTTTATCTGGAGGAGGACTCAGACACCTACTGTTCGCAGGGCAGACACTAAACCTGTGTAGATACGATGTCTTTCATCACACTGTGTGGCACGAGTCAGAGAAGATGGACATGCCGAGCCAGGAACCATTAACACACTGATCTGTGATGGAGTAAGACTCACACGCATGTTCAGCAAGACATTTGAGAGGACACAATGCCGCATGACAGTGCTTTTAGGGCAAACTCTTACCGTCTCTGATGTCTAGCGAGGAAAGGAATAAAGGATTCAAATGATCAATCTTTCACCCACTCGAGAACCAATAAAGGCCACCTTGTCACTTTATCGATGACTGTCAATGGCAGATCCCACCAATGGCCACGCTTGGCTGAATTAACCTCACTGACTTTGATCAAGATCTCTGTTTCTGTCACCCATATTGGAAACCTTGGACTTAAACTGAAAAATATTCAAATCTGATGGAGTTTTCTGCAGGATCTGGGCAGCCTTGAATTGGGGCTAGGTAGAATTTAGGCTAAAATACTCCCACCCACTAAACGATCTTCCATATCTCTCTGTGAGTCCCTCCTGAGGGAGACAAATGCTGTCTCAGCACTGTAACAGCTGATGGGAATCATTAGCAAAATCATTAACAGGTGACCTCTGCCTCTTCTGAGTGCAGATGGATAAATACAGAGCAGGGAAGGCATGGGATGAAATGTAATTTTGGGGGATGTTTGTGTCCAAGTTAGTGCAGGTGCTCAGATTCTGGCTGCCAGCATTCAGGATAATGTGAAAATGGTAAGTCCTAACCATGCTTCACTTTTCTGAGGTATTAATAAGAAACAACTTAACTTGCAATTGTGTAACGTACGCAAGAAAGAAATCCAATAGTGCCTAATTTCTCATTAGGAGAGCAACCATCCAGTCCATCATCTGGGATGTCCAAGCAGACTGGAAGTTTCCATCTACCTCCTAGTCCTGAATTTTAATATTTATTTTAGATTTAATATAAAATATTTAATGTTTATTTATTTTTATATTAATAGATCTGGTCTTTGCTGATTGTTTTCTCCTCTGAGATGCAAGGTCAAAGGACAAGAAGGTTTGGTATATCTCAACTTAATGCTAGATAATTATCTGGAATACAAGGTGCTTAGTGTTTAAAGAATAAAACTCACCAACCTTAGGACCACACATCCAAAATCTGGATCAAAGAAGACCAGATAACTCTGTAATGTAAAATGAGTTTGCCATCTGATGCAATTCCAGACATCAGGACAAGCAGGAGCTGTAAGGATCCCACACACAAAAAGGCAGAAAATATCAGCAACTGCTCAGGCTTCATCCAGAACAGACATAATGTTATGCTGTTTAATAGAATCAAAATTCTATACGTGGTTGGGTGAAATATGCTGATTTTTGGTTGCTTCCTGTCATTATGCATGAAAATTCCACTCAGTGCTGATAAATATTGAGCCACAAACCCCTTCAGAGTTCAGGAAAAAATGCCTTGTTTTCAGAATGTTCTCCTGGTGTTAGAACAGTGTGACTCGGGACTCCTCACACATGGCTGTGTCTCTTAATCTAGTGTATATTCAGCTTCAGTGTCAGTTCTAGAGACTCCCCCTGGAACTACATGAAAAATGAAGCCTTGATCGTTGCCCAGCTTTATGGAAATTCAGTGCAAGCGATCATGAGCTGAACTCTGAGGAGGTCATGTTTATAAGGAAGGGAGCTCAGGGAGAGGGACCTCTCTCAGGGGCAGAGACAAAAAACAAAGTGCAGACATGCTATTTCAGCTCTGTCCCCATTCTCTTTCTCTGGAAATATTCAAAACCCGCCTGGACAGGTTCCTGTGCAATCTGCTCTGGGTGACCCTGCTCTGGCAGAGGGTTGGACCAGATGACCTCCAGAGGTCCCTTACAACCCCATAACACTCTGTGATTCTGTGTGCTGGTCTACCTGATGACAAGCATCACCTGAACTCCAGGATCTCCTCCCTCTGCCCTTGACCACCCAGCACTCCTCCAGGTGATAGAGATTCTGCAAGTGAAATGGGGGGGGCAGCAGGGACTGGGATCACCCCCAAAATGGTGCCACTCCAGAGAGAAGAGTCCTACCCCTCTCCCAGTGGTCTCTGTCGTTGTCTGCTCAGGCTTTTGGATGTTTTGGGGTAGAGTTACCTTTTCTGAGGGATCTTTGGTTGGAAGCTAAAAAACCCACCTGATCACAGTGCTTATTGAATTATTCCAGCAGAAAAGGACTTAAAACCTCTCCTCCTCCCATTTTAGGTTATATTCCTTTCTAAATACAAGTTTTTAAAAAAAAAATCTTTCTTGTATTTAATTTCTCCTCTTTTATTGCTTTTTTTTTCTTTGTTTTTTTTTTTTTTTCCTGCCTTCATACATCAAACTTTTATAATCCTCCCATTTTTGGAAAAGCCATCAAAAGGTAACAGGTGAAATAAGACACTGTAGTCCTGCAGAAATTGATTCATTCCAAGTGAAACTACCTTTGACAGGGTATGTTTTTCAAAATAATCCGTTTTTATTCTGCCAGGCCCAATACTCAGTTTTGCAGGTTCGCAATGAAATCGATGTATTGTTTCCTATGACTTCAGAGGCATTAAGATGATTTACATTGTTATTTTCATTTTATTTCATTTCATCTGTCTCTAAGGAATATTTTCATACCCCTCAAATGTCCATCATTGATCACAGGAAAGTACTGGGGAAAGGATAGAGGTCTCATTCCCCTCTTCTAGACTAGACCAGAATTGCTGATCAATATAGTGTGAACACGCTGAGATAACTGCTATAAGTGAGTCTCATATTGAAGTTGCAGAAAGCTCAGCAGTTTGCCCATGGACAAGCTGACTTCTGGCATCATTCCCACTGAGGAGCTGTTGGGTACCACAGTGAAGTGAAAGAAAAAAATTGATTTTTTTTTTTTTAATCATGCATCATAGAATGGTTCGAGTTGGAAGGGACCTAAAAGATCATCCAGTCCCACCCCCCCTGCCCTGGGCAGGGACACCTCCCACCACACCAGGTTGCTCCAAGCCCCATCCAGCCTGGCCTTGAACCCCTCCAGGGATGGGGCAGCCACAGCTTCTCTGGGCAACCTCTTCCAGTGCCTCATACAAATAGACACATAAATCTACTCTTACACCTCTCTTTAATGGGCAACAGCATTTAAAAGAGAAAATTCCCAGTGTTTCAATATGGATTTACAACACAAAGTTGTACAGTCGTACAAACTGGAAGGCAAATACAGACAAGATCTTCTTAAATAACAGCATGTCCAATTCACAGGGTTGGGTTCTTTTTTAAAAGTTTATTGATCCAGTCTTACAGCTTTGTATTTGGGCTAAAGCAGATGTAAATCGCTACGGTTCTGATCTGTCAACATTTCAGATGCTAACTAGGGAAGAGATAAAACTAGTTAAGTATGCAGCCCGTGTTTGTGATTTGATTGATAAAAGTGAAGCAAGAGGTGGGGCAGTATAGATTAGGAATGGCAGCGTGTTTACAGGACACAAGGCTCTGTAAAATTATGTCATATATTTTCGTGCTGTATTCCATAAAAGTGCATTCCATACATAGGATCATAGAATTGTCCAGGCTGGAAGGGACGTCCAAAGGCCATCTAGTCTGACCTTCCTGCAGTCGCAGGGACACCCCAGGTTGCCCATGGCCTCACCTTGAATTTCTCCAGGGAAGGGGCCTCAACCACCTCCCTGGGCAACCTGTTCCAGTGTTCAACCACCCTCAGAGGAAAGAACTTGTTCCTAATATCTATGTCTAATATAAATCTGCTAGCTAACTACGGGCATTGAATCGGCATGTCCTTCCTCATTCCTTTGTTCTGGCACTTAACATTTCTACAGTTCAGATATATATATTGGCTACTACTGGGATGACACCAGAAAAGGGGGAAAAGTGTCTTCCCATATCCACACCTCTTTATCCCAGCAGACCTGGCGTCTAACATGAGGCAGCTGATTTCATACTTGACACAGATTAGTAGCACCTTAGACCTTGCATCACCCAACCCGTATTTGTCCATTAAATGACTTTGACTGTTTTTGTAAAGTGAACCAGCTGAGCAGTAGCTTCTCGACCGTAGGGAATTGCTTGTTATCATCAACATCAGTGTCTGGTTCGTGCTCATGGCTGTGGCAGCAAAAAAAAAAAACCTGCAACCCCACTTTGTGCTGGCTGAAAAGGGAGAAGAAGGCAGAGTGGTTTTTCTTTTGCTTCCTTTAGTCTTTGTTTTTGTTGCTGTTGCTGAATAGTAGCTTCTGCCTCTGTGTAACAACATGGAAATGCAGCTAATTAAATCCCAGAATTGTAAAATATTCAGTGCTGAAAAAGAAGCTGCCACAAAATCCATTTGTGCAGCATGTTAAAAGGAGCAGAGCAAGTGCAACTGGAGAAATTAATACGACTCAACCAGTGGAATCTTGTAGACAGGATTCAAAAGGCTCTGGGAATTCTGTAGGCTCTGATGTGTCAAACAATGCGAACATCTTAGGCTATGACTTGGCTGTCATTTAGCAGGGTAATCAAGATCATGACGATATTTATTCACCACAGATTCATTTGATTTGGAATAGGACTCAATCATTCACAGGTGCTGTGGAAGTGAGGGCTGCTGGATGGAGTTTTTCAGACTGAGTTGGGGAGCTCCGGGGTTTTCATGTTTCTTTTCAGTTGCCCAGATGAACATCTTCCTCACTGCACAGTGAGGGTGCAAGATGGATTTGAGCAATCTGGTCTAGTGGGAGGTGTCCCTGCCATGGATTTTGGAACTGGATGATCTTTAAGGTCCCTTCCAACCCAAACCTTTCTATGATTCAACCCAGATCTCAGGGATAAGCAGTTCAAAGCGGTGAGATCTCCCCTGTTTCACAATGGCTGATGTTGTGCCAAAGGTGTGAGCACGTTCAGCAGATGCGTGGGAGCATTTGGGGCATGACGGTGCTCATGGGGCCATTGTCAACCTCTAGCAGGTAAGGGAGATTTTTCTCTCTCATACACACCACCAGTCTGCTTGGGGAACTAGAATGCGGATTTAAGAAAAAAAAAGCAAGCCAGCTCCAAAACATCTCATAGAGAAAACAAGACACTGACACTAAAATGAAAGTATTACTGTGTGCAGCTCTGGAGTCCCCAGCATCACAAGGACACAGACCCGCTGAAACTGGTCCAATGGAGGGCCACGAAGATGAGGGTTGGAGCACCTCTGCTGCAAGGACAGGTTGAGTGTTGGGGTTCTTCAGGCTGGAGAAGAGAAGGTTCCAGGGAGACCTTAGAGCAGCCTTCCAGCGTCTGAAGGGAGCTCCAGGAGAGCTGGAGAGGGACTCTTGGTCAGGAAGGGTAGTGATAGGATAAGAGGTAATGATTTTAAACTGGAAGAGGGGAGATTTAGATTGGCTATTAGGAAGAAATTCTTTCCTGTGAGGGTGGTGAGGCACTGGAAGAGGTTGCCCAGAGAAGCTGTGGCTGCCCCATCCCTGGAGGGGTTCAAGGCCAGGCTGGATGGGGCTTGGAGCAACCTGGTCTGGTGGGAGGTGTCCCTGCCCATGGCAGAGGGGCTGGAACTGGATGAAATTTAAGTTCCCTTCCAACTCAAACCATTCTATGATTTTTATGAGTCTGTCACAGGGGTCTTATACTAAAAGTTATTCCCAAATAATCAGACGTGTATCTGAGTTGCGCTGATGTTTGCACTCTATGTTCATAGTCTTCTGAAATTCATGCCACTTTTCCTTCTTTACCTTCCAACAGTCACATGCCTGTGAAATGTTTTGCCCAACTTGAGAGGGAAATAAACTCCTCTTCTATTCTATGCCAGATTATCAATTATGTTAAAGACTCATCTGCCTACTGATGAGAGGAGAGGATGAGCTTTCACTGACAGCTTTCATTTGAAGTGAGAATCTTTAGCAGAGCCCTCTCATTTCGAAGGACACTATAATCATCTTGATGGGAGGGGGGAAAAAAATAAAAAGAGTATTCTGGGTCTGTATTTATCTTCCTCCCACTTTCTCCCTCATTTTCCCTCTCTCCCTCCCTTATGCACATGTGTGAACGCACACACTCACAGTCTCTAGGGGCTGTGGAAGCAGCAACCTGCAATGCAAGGATTTCCTGAGCTGCACATTTCCATCTACAGAAGGACAGTTATTTATTTCAGAATGGCCCATGCCTGTACCACACGGACACCAGCACTCACAGACCATGCTTCCCAGACTTTACTTTTATTCTTTTGGGTGCACAATTGTGGGTTTGACCTTTCTTTTCTACGCACACCCTGCCAAATCTTTTTGCAAATGAAATTCATAGATGCAAATATTTGCTCTAAAGGAACTTGGAATTATAAACACCCGCATTCAAGGAGACTTGACTTTAAACACGAATGCTTTGCTATGGAAATACTTGCATTCTTCACTCAGGGAATAAAAATCTGCATCTTGTCTGACCGCTTCCAACCAGGCAGCACAACCCCAGTTACAATTATGCACCATAATTCCCTGTGATAGAAGTGTACTGACAATAATAAATTCAAATGCATTCAGATAAATAAATTTAGAGTTAAATGTGTATTGCTCGAGGATGCTCAGCAAGTAGGAAAAGAAGAAAAGCCTGGTAGCCTAAAATATTACTTCTTGGGACTAGCTCTGATAGTGCTGATACATTCTTCGGGAGCACTCTAATCCAGTTCTTATAATTAGCAAGTATTTCATAATCACCTTCTCAAGAATGAAACCTCTCTGTAAAGCAGGGGTTGATTTTGCAGGCATTGTAGAGCAAATGCTTCTTGTGTCAGCAGAAGGAAGGTTGCAGGGTGGAGACTGTGTGTGTGTGTGTGTGTGTGTGCTCTAAAACATTACCAGGAGGCACCAGCCTCCTTTCCCTTTAGCAAACCACCTTTCTCTTCCTTGGGAAGCTGGAGTGAAATTCTGGTTGAAGCCCCCGGGGCATTTTGGCAGCTGGATTGCAGGGGGAATGGCTTCATTTGCATCATGCAGGAGGCAGTGAGGTATGTGGGGACAGAGTCAGGTGCTCCTTGCCTTACCTGAATGAGGAGGTCACCCATGGGCTGTGCTCCGGGGGCCTTCCCTTGTGTCCTGAACTGGCCAAGCCCCTCCGGCCACTAGTGTTCTGTTCTGACCACCCCTCTCCTGGTCACACCCCCGGGGCTAATGATGTCTACAGGCAAAATGTGTTCCTTTAAATAAGATTAACTGCCTTCGATAGTATGGAGAGATTACCATGTGAGGTTTTTAACCCTTTGAGTGTCCTGGGACAAGCTCTACAGGAGTCCCTCTGGCACACGACTACTTGCTTTTGAATTCCCTGTTGAGGTGGTGTGCCCAGAGATGTGGAAAATTATCGTAGAATAGAATCATAGAATCATCCAGGCTGGAAGGGACCTCCAAAGGTCATCTAGTCCCACCTCCCCACAGTCGCAGGGACACCCCCAACTAGACCAGGTTGCCCAGGGCCTCATCCAGCCTCACCTTGAATATCTCCCGAGAAGGGGCCTCAACCACCTCCCTGGGCAACCTGGTCCAGTGTTCCACCACCCTTAAAGAATTTTTTCCTAATATCCAACCTAAAACTACTCTTCTCTAACTTAAATCCATTGCCCCTTATCTGAACATTGATCTAATATATTGTCCTGCTCGGTAATTCTTCTGCCAAGCATCTTGTGAGAGGAGAGAGTGGCAGAAAGGGCAAAACCGGGCAAAGACTGTTGTTCTTGTAAATATCTTTGAGTTTAATCTTCAGTAATAGCATGGCAGTGAGAAGGACCAGAACTTATAAGCCTTGTTCCATTTAAATGTAAAGTCAGCCTGGTGAAAGAAACATCTAGAAAGGAAATTCTGTGAAAGTTTTACTTCTGGTACTGCTTGCCAGGTGTTTGAGAACTTAAAAAGAATAGATGACTGGGAAAAAAGAACCCATACATGAAAGAGTTTTAATTTTAATGCATTTTTTTTCCTTTTTTTTTTTTTTTTTTCTGTACAATCTTGAATTTGATAAGAGGGCTGTATATTTACCAGATATATCAGTCAGTTACAGTTCACTCTCTGGGCTCCATGGAACCCCATCTGTCAGCAAGCATCCCCAATAAATTCCCTGTTTTTCAGTTTGAAACGAAGGTGGCTCTTGTGACATTTCATGCTGAAATGTATTTACCTGAAATAATGGCTCGGAAGTGATCTACAGGATTTAGACTGCTCAGAATTATTCTATGGCATTTAGCCTGTGGCAGCCAAATGATTTAGACTCTGATAGTGCTCTATGTCTCAAAAAATGGAGCAGAGAACTTCTACCCAAATGGCTCTGTGTTCATTCGATCAGACCAAGCCTGCACCTAATGTGTAATATATAGCTCTTTGATTTCCTCTAGAATTTCTGACATGCTCATGTGTATCATTCCACAACCACTGCAATATCTGGAGTGAAAAAGTTGAAGACAACTGTACAAAACCCAGGCAGTATTGTTGAGAACTGTGTCCAGCTCTGGAGTCCTCAACTGAGAAAGGACATAGAATTGTTGGAATGGGTCCAGCAGAGATCCACCAAGATGATTAGAAGAATGGAGCACTTCTCCTATGAGGACAGGCTGAGGGAGCTGGGGCCGTTCAGCCTGGAGAAGAGAAGGCTCTGGGGAGACCTTGGAGCAGCCTTCCAGGATCTGAAGGGAGCTCCAGGAGAGCTGGAGAGGGACTCTTGGTCAGGAAGTGGAGTGATAGGACAAGGGGTAACGGTTTTAAACTGGAAGAGGGGAGATTTAGATTGGATCTTAGGAAGAACTTCTTTGCTGTGAGGGTGGTGAGGCACTGGAAGAGGTTGCCCAGAGAAGCTGTGGCTGCCCCATCCCTGGAGGGGTTCAAGGCCAGGCTGGATGGGGCTTGGAGCAACCTGGTGTGGTGGGAGGTGTCCCTGCCCAGGGCAGAGGGGTTGGAACTGGATGATCTCTGAGGTCCCTTCCAACCTGAACCATTCTATGATTCTATGATATATTCAAGAGAGATGTGGAAGGGGACTGTGTCTTTCAGGCACCAGAAGGCAGCCAGGTAACAGGGTGATTTGTTGGTTGTTGGAAAGGTGAGGGGAAGAGCATTTGTAAGACTAACCTTTCACGCAAGGATAAGTTAGATTAATGGTTTACAAAGTGTTCTGGGTAAAATAACTCTTTTACCTGCAGGGTTTTACGTAGGCAGGCATGTGAGAAGTCTGTTTGCAGCACCAGCATGCGCAGCTTGTTCAGATAATACCTGCAAAGTCAGTAGTGATTTCATGCCATCAGAATGAACTTGGAACAGATTTCTTTGCCCTTTCCAAGAAACGTAATTTGCAAGAAGCCCTCTCAGAGAAGATCTGAGAAGATCAGAAGATCTGTTCTTTTCTTAACCTTCACGCCTTTTGAACCACGGGCTTTCAAGGAGGTCGTTAAAAGGGCATTGGAGGACTTTGGTCAAAGAATAAGACCATATTCCTAAATACTAGATTCTCTGCCTATATCAAGCACAGAGATCCTGTGTGGTCTGGAGATTGTCATTTTACTTCTTACATGCCTCAGATTCACCTGCACAAAAACTGCAAAATTTGTCCATCTTCCAAAGTTGATAGCTGATATTAAAACTTTTTACTCTAGGACAGGACTTGAACTGTATACAGGAGGGGTCTGGAAGCTTCACTTCACCACTGCTTGTACCACACTTGGAAATGATCAGTTCCTAAGTTGTAAATTGGGAAGGACAGGACCCTGGGAGATGCCAAGCCGCTACATTTCCACTAACCAAGGTGGCAGCAGAGGGAACCGGACATCTTCTGGGAGGACCTATAGAGCAGAGTCAGTGTAGGTGCATGTACACACATAGATATCTATGCATGTTTAAGCACACATATCAGCCAATTAGCCGGATAAACTAGCTAACATTCAGTCAGAACCTTTATAGCAATGGGTATAAAATGACTATATAAATCAGACTTTTCCCTTCTTTGTAACTCATTCTCAGAGAACATATATGGAGCTTGGCCTCTGAAATAAGGCAGAAGCAAAGAGCTGCCAGTGCTTTCCTAGCCCTCTGTTTCCAGCATTACTTTTCCAGAGGGTTCTTGCCATAAGAAGCTCTGACTTTCCACCCTAGATTAAGGTGGCAGTGACTTTGATACCATCTCTTTCCTTCTCTCACTGTCACTGGTGCAGTGGCTTTCAAGATGAGCAAGGAGACCCTCTGGCACCATGTGCCTTGGCTGTGGCCATCGTTTGTCACGTGGCCAATTTCCTGGGGCCGCAGCTTCTAGAAAAAACCCTTCTCTCTTCCTACAAAGGAATTTAATTTAAATTTTTAATTTAATTGTCTCTTCCGCTCAGTCTTAAATGTGTCTCGCACATGTGGCGGGTTGAACATAGTCTCTGGCTGTACGGCAGTGAAGTTGGCTTTAGATGGGAACTGCCCATATGCAATAAGCTATAATACTTTCTCACATTCTGTAACAGCAGCTTCCAAAAATCATTGAAATGTACTCTAAAATACTTTACAGATGAGAATTTTCTGTATTTTTTCTGTTTTTTCCTGGCGCTCCTTCAAGTCAACGCTAAGTAACTCGCTGCCCTTATGAAGTGATCTTATTTTTGTTAAATAATAGCAGGAGGGGCAAGAGATGGAGAGACACACATTCCAAATGGTTCGATAATGAGGGTTAGACTCTACACAGACACTCACTGCTTTTTCTCAATAAGCCTTTGAAAAAGAAGAATCAAAGAAGACCAGTGGCTGTTAAAGGAGAAGCCATGGAGAACTGTAGGATCAGCCCCTAAACACATAGAATCATAGAATGTTTAGAGTTGGAAGGTACCTCAGAGATCATCTAGTTCCAACCCCCCTGCCATGGGCAGGGACACCTCCCACGAGACCATCTCTGTAAAGGCTTCCCTTTGTACCTGAGGGAAGAAAATGCTCCCTATTTCTTTCCCTACTAGAATAATTACAGTATATTAAGACACACCAGGCAGGTCAGAGCAAAGCCTGTTTGGCGTTTGCATTTCAACTGCACATTAGGCTCTCGCACTGTAATATATTCAAACTGACAGCATCGTTATGGTGAATTAATCTAAATTATGTCTAGACACATATTTACAACAACAGACATCATAGAGCCTGTTTGGTGGCTGGCTGCTCAGGGGACTTAAACAGGAAAATCCCAGGTTTAAACCTTACAAATAAATGACTACGTTGATAAACAGAGGAATGAATGAGTTTGGGCCATGCTTCAGGAACAAGACCAAAATCTTATTCCTAGAATTTTACCAGTTAACATGTTCCTTTGCCAGTTTACCACTTTCATTATCCTCCTCTCTGCTGTAGGGACATAACCCTTCTATAAATGCTCTTGCAGGCTGAGAAGCCGGCACAGAGAGGGTGCAGGGATCTCACAGCAAGTCATAGGAAGCTTTACATGATTTGGGCTTCTGTGCCTTAAAAGTGCCTGGATATTCCTACACTGTGAAAGATTACCTTGAATCTCCTATGACTGCTTTAAGTTAGGTGTGTCAGGAAGATTAACTACCACTTTAACATTAGTGAGGTGAAAGACTTTAGCATTGGCTGACGTTGGGGTCATTCAGCCTGGAGAAGAGAAAGTCTCCACAGGGACCCTAAAGCCCCCCCGTAAAGGGGCTACAGGAAAGATCAGGGGGGACTCTTGATCAATAAGTGGAGCCATAGGACAAGGAGGAAGGTTTTAAACTGGAAGAGGGGAGATTTAAATAAGATATTAGGAAGAGCTTCTTTGCTGTGAGGGTGGTGAGGCACTGGAAGAGGTTGCCCAGAGAAGCTGTGGCTGCCCCATCCCTGGAGGGGTTCAAGGCCAGGCTGGATGGGGCTTGGAGCAACCTGGTGTGGTGGGAGGTGTCCCTGCCCAGGGCAGGGGGGTTGGAACTGGATGATCCTTAAGGTCCCTTCCAGCCCAAACCATCCTATGATTCTATTGCTCCACCACTAGTGTTGATGGAGGGAGCAGCAGTCTTGTAGTTCACACAATTATTTTTTGTTATTTGTAAGAACAAAGGCTTTATGAATAAGGCTGATTCCTTTTTCCACTTACAGATAATCATTTTATTACCCAGCTGTAATAAATCTACAACTCTGCCAGTGGATCATGTAATTAATTGTAATTTTATAGACTGAATGTACACAGTCCTTCATCCTAAACTCACTGCAGCGTGAAAGCTCACACCTGCAAGGTGAGGGGCAGCATATGAGAGATTTGGTGTTTCACCAGTGATGGTGGCTGTGATTCTCAGGAGAGCAACTGGACAGCAGGAGGTACCTGACCCAGCCTCTGTGCAGCCCAAGGAGTCTCCATGTCATCAGAGAGGACCACGCCGCTGTGTCACAATAGCATTCCCTGCAGGGACAGGGGGGACGGGGTGTTCCTCACCCCCCCCTGGGGAAATGACACGCTTTGTCCCCTTGCATGGGGTTAGTGACTGAGGGAGGGACTCCTTCTGCCAGCTCCTTTTGGGTCTGAGATCACAGTCTGAGGGCTGAGGAGGTGCTGGGAGAGGAAAGCAGGGGGCAATTGCGCACTGGAGAAGAAAAATGTGAAGCCTGAGATGGCTCCAGTGCCAGGGCTCTGCGTCTCCCCCCGTGTTGGAAAGCACTAGTGATTTTTACACTTAAGGAGCCCCCAACAGTAAATTCAACTCCTTGACATGTATTTTTTTTTTTTTCTCCCCATGGGGAAGCAGGAAACATTAGCACGGGCACAGTAACGTGTCTAAGCAGCTTCCAGGCTGGAGAAGGCTTTCTCTGAGCTGACTCAGAGCACGGGCAAAACTACCGTCTGTGCAGATGTGCCGGCAGATAAACCGGCTGGAAACAGAGCAGGGCAAGTACTGTACACGTCCTACAGAAGTGGGGCTGAGGTAAGAGCGGTGACAACACAGAAAAGGTCAAATTCATGTCTTAAGATTGCCCAAGAGGCCCCTGCCAAACCCAGCATTTAAACCCCGGCACCTCCTGAATCCCAGGTGAGCATCTAACTGCGAGCGCAGTGGAGGTTTACCTTCAGGAACACTCTTGCTGCTGCCTTTAATAAGTGCTTGGCAAAGCATTTTAATAGGTATCTAGAAAGCAGAAGTAGAAAACTGAGCGTATGGCACTAGTCAGCCACTGCTAGAAGCTGGTTTGCCTTTCTGGTCCCTTGCTGGTTGAGGAAATACTGTGGAGGTTCCAAAGGGGAGCCACAAATCTGACTTGTGGGCCGCCAAGGAGACCGTAGGATCGGAGACATAAGGACTGTAATTTATTCAGTTTGAGGGAAAAAAAAAAAAAAAAAACCAAAAAAAGAAGCCTGGGGTGAATTGGGTGTTTTTGTACAAGTGTTAGCACATGGGATGGACATCTGAGAGGAGAGAGCTTTCAAACTGCTACTGACAAAGGCATGACAAGATACAATCACTGATAAGTGTCCTTTGGTGGGAGAAAATCCAAATCACAGCCTGCAGTCAGCGGTGAGGACCTCACGTGATTGCCTTCAGGCTATGAAAGAATTCCTTCTCTCTGCCTCTGAGACGTTTTGATCGCCTCTTTACCCACCTACTACTTTCTGAAGTATCAGACCTTGGTCACCGGTTGGAAACGGGACAACGGTGGGGTTAGACCACTGAGAGGAGGCACTGCTACATCTCACCTTTCTGCTTTGTGTCTTTCTCTGATGATCTGGGTCACAGCAATGGCCAGATTTGGGGTAGGAAAGCATCTTACTCCAAAAAATAGTCAGACAGGTATCTTGGGAGGGTTTGGGGTTTTTTTTTCCCCCTTTATCTTCAGCAAGAAGTGCAGTTTTCAGGCTGGATTTCCTCATTGTCCCAAGGGGCCTTCAGGGTGCAGATTATGTCTTCTTTCCACCTGGTGCTAAGAGCTGAAACCACTCTTAACGGTGGTCTTTGGGACGTGAAGAAATTCAAACAATTCTCTCAGGCCAGTAAAAGGACGTCACTACCCAAGTTAAACAGTTAAAAGTCCCAGAAAGTCCTTCTCAGCCCCAGAGAAGGTCCATCCTGACAATGCCCAGACTCCTCATGCAGGTCCATCAGGCTGGCAGCGATGGGCAGCTTGCAGCTTGTCTGATTTCTGTTCCCCATCAAGGTCAATAAACTGGAACCTTTCCTGAAGAAATCTCCCCTTAAGAACTTAATCAAGCAGGTGGTCTGAGAAGATCCTGAACTACATTCAGTCAGCATTCAGGTCCAGAGAAGGGCAACAAAGCTGGTGAGGGGTCTGGAACACAAATCTTATGAGGAGAGGCTGAGGGAGCTGGGGTTATTCAGCCTGAGGAAGAGGAGACTGAGGGGACACCTTCTCGCTCTCTACAACTACCTGAAAGGAGGCTGTAGAGAGGCAGGGATTGGTCTCTTCTCCCAAGTTACAGATGACAGGACAAGGGGTGATGGCTTCAAGTTGTACCAGGGGAAGTTCAGGTTAGATATTAGGAAATATTTCTTTCCTGAAAGGGTTGTCAGGTATTGGAATGGGCTGCCCAGGGAGGTGGTTGAGGCACCATCCCTGGAGGTATTCAAGAGAGAAGTTGACTTGGAGCTCAAGGACATGGCTTAGTGTTGGGTGGTGTGGGGTGTTGTTTATGGTTGTTGTGGTTTTTTGGATTTTTTTTTTTCCCCATTGGTTGGACTAGATGATCTTAAAAGGTCCCTTCCAACCTAGGTGACTCTGTGATTCTGTGATTTTGCATTCAAAACGTAATGACAGTTGCTTTTGAAACATAGCCAGGGAAGAAGAAGGTCTTCATGTACCTGGCACAGGATGAAAACACCCAGCCAAGGTATGGTCAGTTGACACAGGTTTAATTGTCCTTTCTCTGCCTGGAGGGATTTAAACCCCAGGTTTCCAGAGGAAGAAATCTTTGCTTCTGGCACTCCCTTGAGCACTCTAGTTAAAAGCCCATTTCACAGGCAGATGAACACCAACATCAATCATGGTTTTGAGGAAAAGTGTAACGTCCACTCAGTGTATTTGAAGTCAGAGCACTGATGTGTCCTTTCTAATGTAAATTAAGGTCTGGGAATGCTCAGTGAAAGCGCTCTGATACCCTTAATTGCAAGGAGAAGTGGAATACAGGAGTTTTAGCCCGGTTCCCAGAGCGTCCCATCAGGTTGGCTTCCCTCATGTTTTATCCAATGCTCCCCTGCTCTGTATGGGGAGCCCATCCCAGAGTAGTAAATAACTATGAGCTTGTGCCTGGCCATCCTTCTGTGAACCCAAAGCTTAAGGATTTCTGAAATTTCCTGATGGATAAGTGAGAAACAGCAAAAGGCTATGCCAGAAGAAGACACCTAAAACTATTTCCAGTATACAGTCACTTCTGTAAACTGCCCATGAGAAACATCTGGGTTTTTACAAAACCTTTTGCCACAAGCGGTGTTATTCTGTGAGCAGCAGAGGGAAAAAAATCAAAACAAACCTTGGTGTAAAACAAGAATTATTGCAATGCTTCTTTCATTCACATTGGTAGCCTGTTTTTTTTTAAAAATGGTAACACACCTAAGTGATCTGTCTGTGTATGCATTTCAGTTTCCCCTTAGCTTTTGAAGCTACTCATTGATTTAGATCAAATTTCAGATAAGAATAAAACCCTCAAAGGTTTTTACTGCCAGAACACCAGTCTGGAGGGGAGTTGCAAGGTTAAAAGTGAAGAGGAATCCAGAGAGGGGGGGGGAAAAATGTCTTAATATCGGTCTGTTAAAAAAGACAAGAGGCACAGTCCTGTAAGAAACCTGACTTCATGTTTTGTACTCCTCACTGTGAGTGCAAACTCCTCAGGGTGAGTTTTGTACTCATCACTGTAACCCCCTTTCTCTTTCTTTCTGCAGATAATATCCACAGTTTCTGAAGGTCTGAGCCGCATTTGTAGACCCCTCTAATAGCTGAGTGTTCTCGCGACCCTTGGAAGAACTTTGCATGGATGATATATTTGAGGGCTGTCAAACTTGGTTGGGATCAGCCAGTGATCTCTGTGACTACTGAAGAGGAAAACACACGTTGTCCCGACAGAAATGGGAAAAGCTCGTCAGCCCCGCAGCCATGAACAAACCACCTGATACCAGCCAGGGCTAAGGAAAGGAGAAGAAGGGCTGAGGCTACTTCACCCACTCCAACGCATCCCCTGGCTTGAAAGGCGGGCTAGTAGAAACGAGTTTATTGCTTTTAAATGCTTCCATCGCTGCTTCTGCTCCATCAGTGGCAGAGCGGGCTGCAGCATGCAGGGAGGTTTGTTTGGCCAGCTGGGAACCAGAGCAAGCTGGGGCTCGTGTAAGCAGTCACCGCTTTCTCACTGTTAATA
Source organism: Pedionomus torquatus (assembly GCA_013398155.1). Classification (NCBI taxonomy): domain Eukaryota; kingdom Metazoa; phylum Chordata; class Aves; order Charadriiformes; family Pedionomidae; genus Pedionomus; species Pedionomus torquatus. The sequence goes on along the minus strand of VZRU01005009.1, from coordinate 31,429 downwards.
TACCCGCGTGGAGCTCCCTGTTGTTGTTTTTGGGATGAGAGGGTGAGGACAGAGGGAACACGTGGATGAAATACGGTTCCACGGGCAGCAAACATCATTGGATCAGCATGTGGAGAGGCCTGGGAGGGGATGCAATGTGCTATCACAGGTAGAGGTGGCTCTATCCTGACTGTCTGAATATTAACGAGGTTGCAAAGTGATAATTAACCTTTGTGTCCAATATTCCAGGGCAAGAATCTTGTTCCCAAGCTTATTAATTCGTGATGGCCAATGCACATTCATTAAAAAAGGCACATTTGGGGGTGTTTTATCCAATTTCCCCATGCCTTTATGTATTTCAAAAACTCTTAACATCTCAAAAATTAAAAATCTCATTTTCCAGGCAATGCAATCAAAGTGCTCATGGCGATTTTCTTTTCGCAAAAGATTATGTTTGGTATCTGTGGTGTAAATATAACCCCTCCTGCCCTGTAATAGAAATCCATTTTAAACAGTGCGCAGTTACATAGCTTGTGTGAGGTCTGATTCTATTTTCAGCTCCTGGCCATGAAAGCTCCTACTGTACAAGCTCTGGGTTGGGTGATAGCCGTTTGGTGGGTAATTGCATAACTTACATTAGCTCGGTGCCACATGTCAGCTGGGACTGGGAGCGCTGGCTCAGGATTAGCCGCGTGTCTGGTCGCAGGGTGCTGGCAGATGCCTGCAGAGGGAATTTCTGCCGGCCCTGTTTGCATTTACACGAATTGCACTTCCTCCACTGTCAACGGGAGGGAAAAGGAGCATTACACTGAATCAGGTTTTCTTGTATTCTCTCCGCTGGGTCCCTTCCCACTTCCCGGGCTGTGTGATTATAATTTGCTCAGGGAAGTGGTTGAGGCACCATCCCTGGAGGTATTTCAAAGATGGGTTGACAAAGTGCTCAGCGACATGGTTTAGTGATGGTTTCTTTATCAGACTTAGCTTGATGGTTGGACTCGATGATCTCAAAGGTCCCTTCATAGACAATTCCATGATTCTATAATCTACCTATCTGGATATCGATCAAGAACATCTATACGTTTTCATGCTGATGATTATATCACTGAGAGTGCACACATGAAGCACAGATAATCTCTGCACCCACAGTGGCCTGTTGAATTTAGTGCTTTAGTTCTGACTCACAGCAGAGCAAGTACGCAAACCTAGCAGATGGACCAGACCCTGTACAGTTGCTTGGGATGCTGTATTCACGTCTAGGAAATCCTAGACAGGAATAGAGACAGATCCTAGACAGGCTGAGAGAGCTGGGGCTGTTCAGCCTGGAGAAGAGAAGGCTCCAGGGAGACCTTAGAGCAGCCTTCCAGGATCTGAAGGGAGCTCCAGGAGAGCTGGAGAGGGACTCTTGGACAGGGAGTGGANAAGGTCCCTTCTGACTCTAAACATTCTATGATTCTATGACCCCTTGCAGTCCCTCAGTGCTGGAGCAGATGAGGATGAGGACCAGGAATGAACAAAGGTGAGCCTTTGTATCAGAATGGCAGTTCCACAGTGATTAACTCTGTTTATTTTGAATCAATTTAACATTGCACTCCTAATTGCTGAAATATTACCTTTAGCTTAATTCATCCATGCTTCCCTCTGTGTTTGCTGCTCCCTGGGATGTTGAATTGCTTGTGTTTGACAGCCATGTCACCTTCCCTGAAGCCTAAGTAGGTATTTCCTTCACTCCCTGACCAGCAACTTGACAAACAGCGCAGCAAGAAGATGAAAAGACGGCATTTTTATGAGTAAAGGACTGACAACTGCGATAAAAGCTGGCCTTTTTACTGATCACAAGCCTCTCAAGTGGACTTGGCTAATACTGTGTTGATGCTGAAAAGCTTGAACTTACCACAAGTACGGAGCCGTGTGGTGGAGCAGGGAGGGATGGGCAGGAAGAAATGGAAGGGGAAGGAAGATAAGCCCCTTTAGAAACACCACCAGGGTCTAATGAAGCCCAAAGCCCTGACCCCTGGGCACAAGTTTGGTTTGGGGAAAAAAAAGGCTCCCCGGCAGATCACAGAGAGTTTCTTGTCAGGCTGCTGGTGGCTCGTTTCCAAGTGCTGCAGGTCCAGCTTTGTTTTCCCCTATTAACCAGGTGTTTGCTTGCCCGTGGGTTTACCCCTGCCTCCCCTCATAGTGATTTCAACTGGAATGAAGCTACATCAAGCATTAAAAAGCAGCCTTTGAGTGAGTGGGTTGAGCAGAAGCTCAGGACCTGACAGGGCTGCCTTCTCCTCCGCACGGCAATGGAGAGCCAGGAAGGACCAGCATTTGGTCCGGCCATCTCCATGTGGATTTTCCAACCCCCTTCAGCAATGATCCCCCCTCCATGGTTGCCTTGGCAAGGAAGGCTGGTCCTGCACCTCCACCTGAGGGCCCAGCTCCTGCCTCAGCCTACCCCAACCACCTGCACCCTCATGGCTGCAGCTGTGGGACATGCCATGGTTGCCCAAACCTGCCCTGGCCAGGGACACCTGCTTTCTTCAGCATCCCTGCGGCAGGGATGGGAGGAATCATGGTGTCTGCCAGTGGTCAGCCAGCTTGGGAACTGCTCATCTTCTTGGCAGCCTGGCCTCTGCAATCAGATAAAAGCACTGCCATTTTGATCCAGAAGGACATACACCAAGACAACCAAGGGACTGAGCTGATGTCCCCCTGCCCCTCCAGGGAGAGGATGGGGACGACTGAGTGGCTGCTGCAGCCAACTGCCTGGGGCCAAGAGGAGACACAATTCTTTCTCTTAGGGTGAAGGTAAGTCTGAAGGGCTACCTCAGATGCAGAGATGCTCCTTGCAGCACAAAAGGGTTCCCAGATTTTCATTTTCTATCAGGTTGACTGAATCTTCCCAGCAAAATAATTTATGGAACCACCAGCCGTGACTTACAGATGTCTTTGAGCAGAGTTTCTTTTTTTTTGAGACAGACATTTACATTCATACCAGAGTGGATGGATTTGCATTAGAACCAAGCACCCCCAGCTGCTGGTGAACTCATCAAGACCTGACCAAGGGCAAGGCTCCTGGAAATAAGAGGCTTGTTAAAAAATGGCCTAAGCTGTCAGCATCGCACTAGGAAACACTGTCCTGTGCCTAGGTCACCTACACAGGCATGGCTGCTCTGGACAGGCATGATGGCCACTGCCCTTGGCCAGCCCTTAGTACGGTCAACGTGTGAAGCTTCCATTGGGAATGCTGGACAAAACAAACAGAAGACTGGAGGGTGTGTAGCAGGCTGGTTTTTTGACCTCCAAACCCTTCTTCCATCATGTCCCTTCCCCCGAGAGCACAAGCTGTCCTGGTTTGCACACCCCCTGCATACCAAATTCGAAGGAAGTCACACCAGTTTTGTACCATAAGCCCACTTACACCTGTTTCTCTTTCCCAGTGAGTGATCGGCACCAAACGTAGCCTCATGCCTCTCGCCTCCTCCACCTCAGCAGGGGATCTGTCACTGCCACTCACATCTCAGCTGAATGTAGGCGATTTTTCCTCAGATGACTCTAGAAACCCATCTAAGAAAACATACTTTTAAAAATACTTCCTCTTCTTTTTAATTACGTTGTTCTGTTTTGTTTTATTTTGTTTTTAATTTTTCATTTCAGCTTTTTCTGCAGGGTCTTAAGGCAGGTATGCCAAAATGCTTGCAATTTTAGTATCACTGAATCTCACAAGAAACAAAAGCTGGGTTGCTAAATTCCTAGACACATTTACTATGTGGGCTAAGAGTCATAGAATCATATAATTGTTTGGGCTGGAAGGGACTTTTAAGATCATCCAGTCCAACCATCAACCTAACTCTGATAAAAAACTACCACTAAACCACGCCACCGAGCACTATGTCAACCTGTCGTATAAATACCTCCAGGGATGGTGCCTCAACCACCTCCCTGGACAGCCCATTCCAAGGCTTAATAAACCTTTCTGTGCAAATATTTTTCCTAATATTCAATCTGAACCTCCCCTGGCACAACTTGAGACCATTTCCTCTTGTCCCATTGCCTGCAACTTGGGAGAAGAGAAAAACCTCTGCCTCTCTACACCCCCCTTTTTAGGGAGTTGTAGAGAGCAAGAAGGTCTCCCCCCAGCCTCCTTTTCTCTTGGCTGAACACCCTCAGCTCCCTCAGCCACTCCTCATAAGACTTATTCTCTTAATTTATTTTTATTCTTTTTAGGAATGCATACAGACAGGATAAATGCATATGGCACAGGAGAAGACAACAGCTTTGACTGCAGCTTCTGTTTCTGTTTCTGTTGGTTTTCTGCTCTGCTGGCCAGAGGGATGACACAGATGTGAAAGAGGAGTCAGGCCAATATCACTGCCCCGAGGGGCTCAAGACTGCTCCATCCTGGAGCACCCCAAACACACAAGCAGCTGGCCCCATGGATCACCTCAGGATGGTGAGCAACCTTGTCTAGTGGGAGGTGTCCCTGCCCATGGCAGGGGGGTTGGAACTCGATGATCTTCAAGGTTCCTTCCAACTCTAACCATTCTATGATTCTATGGTGAAGTCACATCATGCCGGGCACAGGCAGTGGCTGGCAGGCACTACCTTCTACAAGATCCCAGAATTAGTCCATCCATTGGGACTGAGGGGTAAAGAAAAAGGTACTGCAAGAAAGATCAAGAGAGTCTTGCATCTCCTGTCACCCTGAAGATGTGACTTGTTTCACTGGGAACTGCTCCAGCTTTTAAGGAAATCAGACGGTCAAAGCAGACGAGGGAGATTTGAGAATGTGCAGTTAAAGTGAGCAATTTTTCCCTCTTATGTTAAAAATATTTTTTTATCCTGACCTAAAAGCTAGGTTTTGTTCACCAGATCATTTATGCAGATCCATAGTCCATGGGATAATTAAAATTTAAGAGTTAATTAAACCACCACTGATCTAGGCATAGGTTTATGAAGAAGACAGGCAATCAGGTACCGTGTATCTCCTCTTAAAAGTCATGACTTCTATCATATATAATTACTTTCCCCCGTGGTGTGCATGGGAAAGACCTGTTTCTAAATGAGGACATTTTCTATTAAAAACAGCAAGAGGAAGGTTCAGACACCAAAGGCTTCATCTGCAAGGCTGATTTTCGAATGAAATTCATCCCAGCCTGGCAAAGCAGTGTCACAGATGTTTATTTATGAATGGGTGAATAGTTCTGTGTCCTTTAATGCCATCACTTCTGCTCCTGAAGTTGGCCTGACCCAGAGGCTTGACCTGGCCTCCTGTTGCAGGAGATCGGGAGCACTCGCCGGGGGCTTGTTCAACCAGCAACATGCAAACCAAGCACCTGGGAATCATGGTTGTCAAAAAAGTGCCATCAATACACAGCTCCCAAGATCCTGGCACCTAGTTGTTGCTCTGGCAATGACACAACTGGCAAGAAGACCTTGAAGGAGGTAGGACTTGGGGAAATAACTTTGTAGAGATTGTTACTGAAGGGGAAGGATGCTGAGGAAGCATTCAAAGAGTTGGGATGGTTGAGCTGTGGGGTTGTTCATGGGACTGGGACAAAATGGATCATAAGGCTGTGTGGAAAGGTGGTGGATTCATCAGAGGTGGACCATGGACCATACCTGGCATTGGGAGAGAGGAACTATAGGGTCTGGTGGAAGTCTTGGGACTGCATGTGGGGCAGGCTGTGGAGATGGTTGTGGGGAATTATAAGGGGGGATCTTATCACAGCTTATAAATACTTCATGGGTTGGTGTCAGGAGGAAGGGGTCAGTCTTTTTTCAGTGGTGCCCAGCGACAGGACAAGTGGTAACGGGCACAAACTTGAACATAAGAAGTTCCATCAAAACCTGAGGAGGAACTCCTTTCCTGTGAGAGTGGCAGAGCCCTGGAAGAGGATGCCTGGAGAGGTGGTGGAATCTCCATCTCTGGAGACATTCCAAGCCCTCCTGGACATGTTCCTGTGGGACCAGCACAGGGTGACCCTGTTCTGGCAGGGGGGCTGGACTGAATGATCTCCAGAGGCCCCTTCCAGCCCCACGTCATTCTGTGATTCTGTGAATTAAACTGAGGACTGCATGGAAAACTCCCTGGCTGGCAGCAGCAGAGCCACATTTGGGGATTATTTCTTTTGCCATAAACATTGTCAAGTTTTATTTCTGCTCTTTGCAAGGTGAGATTCTGCAGAGATTTGCAAGCTGACTTAGGTCATCTCAGTCGCATGAATTAATCATGCAGGATCCAGCTGTACATGCGGGCAGTTGCTACAGCCTCTTGAGTTCTGGAAATGTAGCTGACACGGTGATCGGAGAGTGAGATTGCCGCGGACACTGTTCCAAAAAGCTCTTGTACTTCAGAAGAGGCAATGACCTAAATGTTCTTTAAGTGTACAGGGAGTGGCTTGTGCTGTAACCAAGTCCGTCAGTGAAACTGCACCTGAAAAAAGACCTGAAGAAAACAATACAATTTGTTTTCTTCAGTCATCATTATTTGATTTATTGAAATGGATAGATATTTTTTTTTTTCCTCTTTCTTAAAGTTGCTGGCTTCTTAGACTTCAGTATTGCCCCAGCCCACCTGGCAACCAGGAAAGCAAGCTGCTATGTGACTGATTCCTCATGTCTCGAGGTAGAGGATACCCTATCTAGAGGATACCTTCTCTGCCTGATGCTGGATTTGACAAAGCAAGTAAGAAGGGGGTTGAATAGGAAGCTGGTGTCAGTCGAGCATCAGTTTATTACTGCTCTCTGCCCTCCCCGTTGAAGAATTGTCACCTTCTGCAGGCAGCATTCCTGTCTGTGGCCCTGGTGATTTGTCTGGCTCCTTCTTGTTTGATTCAGAGGGTAACTTGCCCAAGGAGCTCCAAGGAAGTAGCACAAATTAAGTGTTGACTAGATATCATTTATCCAAAACCTGAAGAATTTAGCAAACATATGGCAAAAGCATTAATGGATAAGCAGTGAGCAGAAGACTAACACTCATTGAAAAGCGCTCAGTACAAATGATTTGTTGAGTTCTGTTTGCAGTAAATAACGTTTAAATAGATGTATATACACATGTGTGTGTATGTATCAACAACGTCTGCTTTTTCAGGGTGCCTGCCTATTCACAAGGTGTATCAGCCTATCCAGCAGGGTAACAGCAAGAATGGTGCATGGCTTTTATGTCTCTGAAAGAATATTTTCGGGCATGCTTGATGTCTTGCTAATTCCTACCTGTAGCAGGAATACGTTTCAGAGCTCTCGTTACTTCAAATGCCAAGCAGAGACACAGGCTGTTAAAACAGGCTCTTTCAGGTTTTCTTTTCCGTCTTGGAAGGGCAGGAATAAGTGCTATTGGGACACCCTGCTCGGGGTCATTTAGCTGGAAGCAATCAGCCAGCATCATCTGAGCCTTTTCAGCCCCACTGTTTGCATGCAGGTATCATCTGCTTCCAGCCTTTGAGGAGCAGCTCACGTGAGACAGACCTTCACAGCGCTGTCGGTATCTTCCCGTGGAAGGAAGTGCCTTCCCATCGACTGCGGCAGGAGTTATCAGAATCCAACTGAACTCCACACTTGTATGAAAAGGCACCAACGAAATGAGCCCAGATGGTGCCCTTTATCACCCACCCTTTGGGATTCACGAGACAAAATGAGCTGAGCTCTGCGGGGCTCCTATTTTGTGTTATTTTATAAATGAGCTTGCATTTTTTTCACCTCTTGCAACCAGCTGGAGATGGAGATGATAGAGCTGGCTGAAACCTGAGTGTGGATGCGGGGGAGAAGAAAGGCCACGAGGAGCCACGAGGCTGCCTCATCGTATGACAGGGAATACGTATGCAGAGCAGGGAGGGGGCGGCGGCAGAAAAGGGCAAGAGCCCTCATATTTATGTTACAGATCTGCATTACTGTGCCATTTAGTATCATGATGACCCCAGCTTTCCTGGGGAAAGCACCTACTTTCAAAGCAGTTGGCAATGACCCTCAAATTCCAGCAATCATAGAATCATAGAATGGTTAGAGTTGGAAGGGACCTCAGAGATCATTGAGTCCAACCCCCCTGCCCTGGGCAGGGACACCTCCCACCACACCAGGTTGCTCCAAGCCCCATCCAGCCTGGCCTTGAACCCCTCCAGGGATGGGGCAGCCACAGCTTCTCTGGGCAACCTCTTCCAGTGCCTCACCACCCTCACAGCAAAGAATTGCTTCCTAATATCCAATCTAAATCTCCCCTCTTCCAGTTTAAAACCATTACCCCTTGTCCTATCACTCCACTTCCTGACAAAGAGTCCCTCTCCTGCTCTCCTGTAGGCTCCCTTCAGATCCTGGAAGGTATCTGACTAGTTAGTGTTTCAAACAACCCTGTTGAGATACCAGAATGAGCTAGGTATAGGTCAAAACCATTTACCTTCTTACTGAAATATTGTGTCTCCTACACACACTTCCTCCAAACTAAACAGTATTGTAGCTTTGTAAGAAAAATAATTGCAGAGGTCTGGCAAAGCAGGAATAGAGGCTACCCAGTGTGGGTGCTGTGCCTGGACCCTCCCTGGGTCCTCTCATAGGTATATACGTAGGCAAACAGCTTGAAGAATCGTTCTCCCTTGTCTATCCCGGGGACAGCTCACATTCAGAACGTAGTGGTCAGCGGCTCAATGTCCAGATGGAGATCAGTGATAGGTGATGTCCCTCAGGAGTCCATATTGGGACTGTCCATACAGGTGTCCCTCAGGGGTCCTTACTCTTCAATATCTTCATTAATGACATAGATCAAATGCACCCTCAGCAAGTTTGCAGACAACACCAAGCTGAGAGGTGTGGTTGACACACCCGAGGGACAAGATGTCATCCAGAGGGACCTGGACAGGCTCAAGAAGTGTGCCCATGTGAACCTCATGAGGTTTCAACAAGGCTAAGTCCTGCATCTAGGGCAACCCCAGTATCAGTAGAGGCTGGTGGATTAAGGGATTGGAGAACAGCCTTGCCAAGAAGGACTCAGGGGTGCTGGCACACGAAAGCTGGACATGAGCTGACAATGTGCACTGGCAACCCAGAAAGTCAACCATATCATGGGCTGCATCAAAAGAAGTATGACCAGCAAGGCGTGGTGGGGGGGTTCAACCCCTCTGCTCCTCTCTGGTGAGACCCACCCTGGAGTACTGTGTCCAGCGCTGGGTCCCTCAACATAAGAAGGACATGGACCTGTTGGTGTGGGTCCAGAGGAGGGCCATGAAAATGATCAGAGGGCTGAAGGACCTCTGCTGTGAGGGCAGGCTGAAAGAGTTGGGGTTGTTCAGCCTAGAGAAGAGAAGTCTCTGGGGAGACCTTATTGCAGTACTTAAGGGGGCCTGCAGGAAAGATGGAGACAAGCTTTTTAGCAGGGCCTGTTGCAATAGATCAGGCAGTAATGGCTTTAAACTAAAAGAGGGGAGATTTAAACTAGATATAAGGAAGAAATGTTTCACTATGAGGGTGGTGAGACATTAGAATGGGTTGCCTGGAGAGGTGGTGGATGCCCCATCCCTGGAAATACTCCAGGTCAGGTTGGATCATGCTCTGAGCAACCTGGTCTAGTTGAAGAGATCTCTGCTTGTTGCAGGGAAGGCTGGGCCAGACGATCTTTAAGATCCCTTCCAA
>VZRU01005009.1:8936-21078 GCA_013398155.1 Pedionomus torquatus | reverse complement strand
CACCACCCTCACAGCAAAGAATTGCTTCCTAATATCCAATCTAAATCTCCCCTCTTCCAGTTTAAAACCATTACCCCTTGTCCTATCACTCCACTTCCTGACAAAGAGTCCCTCTCCTGCTCTCCTGTAGGCTCCCTTCAGATCCTGGAAGGTATCTGACTAGTTAGTGTTTCAAACAACCCTGTTGAGATACCAGAATGAGCTAGGTATAGGTCAAAACCATTTACCTTCTTACTGAAATATTGTGTCTCCTACACACACTTCCTCCAAACTAAACAGTATTGTAGCTTTGTAAGAAAAATAATCGCAGAGGTCTGGCAAAGCAGGAATAGAGGCTACCCAGTGTGGGTGCTGTGCCTGGACCCTCCCTGGGTCCTCTCATAGGTATATACGTAGGCAAACAGCTTGAAGAATCATTCTCCCTTGTCTATCCCGGGGACAGCTCGCATTCAGAAGGTAGTGGTCAGCGGCTCAATGTCCAGATGGAGATCAGTGATAGGTGATGTCCCTCAGGAGTCCATATTGGGACTGTCCATACAGGTGTCCCTCAGGGGTCCTTACTCTTCAATATCTTCATTAATGACATAGATCAAATGCACCCTCAGCAAGTTTGCAGACAACACCAAGCTGAGAGGTGTGGTTGACACACCCGAGGGACAAGATGTCATCCAGAGGGACCTGGACAGGCTCAAGAAGTGTGCCCATGTGAACCTCATGAGGTTTCAACAAGGCTAAGTCCTGCATCTAGGGCAACCCCAGTATCAGTAGAGGCTGGTGGATTAAGGGATTGGAGAACAGCCTTGCCAAGAAGGACTCAGGGGTGCTGGCACACGAAAGCTGGACATGAGCTGACAATGTGCACTGGCAACCCAGAAAGTCAACCATATCATGGGCTGCATCAAAAGAAGGATGANTCAAAAGAAGTATGACCAGCAAGGCGTGGTGGGGGGGTTCAACCCCTCTGCTCCTCTCTGGTGAGACCCACCCTGGAGTACTGTGTCCAGCGCTGGGTCCCTCAACATAAGAAGGACATGGACCTGTTGGTGTGGGTCCAGAGGAGGGCCATGAAAATGATCAGAGGGCTGAAGGACCTCTGCTGTGAGGGCAGGCTGAAAGAGTTGGGGTTGTTCAGCCTAGAGAAGAGAAGTCTCTGGGGAGACCTTATTGCAGTACTTAAGGGGGCCTGCAGGAAAGATGGAGACAAGCTTTTTAGCAGGGCCTGTTGCAATAGATCAGGCAGTAATGGCTTTAAACTAAAAGAGGGGAGATTTAAACTAGATATAAGGAAGAAATGTTTCACTATGAGGGTGGTGAGACATTAGAATGGGTTGCCTGGAGAGGTGGTGGATGCCCCATCCCTGGAAATACTCCAGGTCAGGTTGGATCATGCTCTGAGCAACCTGGTCTAGTTGAAGAGATCTCTGCTTGTTGCAGGGAAGGTTGGGCCAGACGATCTTTAAGATCCCTTCCAACACAAACTCTCCTATGATTCTATCCTCCTCTGCCTTTTGATTGCCCACTACTACCTTTCCTTCAGGGCTAGCAAAATCACTACATGTCTAAGAACAACGAGACTGGGAGGGTGGGATGGGGAGGGGGAGACTGGGCATCCTTTCTTTTTCTCCAAGTTAGTTTTAGTCTGTGTCACCTGTGGGACCTGGTTTAGTGCATGCTGTACAGGTGCAGGTGCAGTAGAAGGGAAAGAAGGTAGTTACAAGAAATTAAATGTGAGGGTGGACAGGACTGCATCTTTCTGGTGCATTTCTGGCATGAAATGACCATGAAACCTGTGGCCTTTCTGTAATATATTATAATAGTCAGGAAAATGTATCCAGTTCCACTCTTCTGACTAAATTTATGGGAGGAGAGTGAAAAATAAAGCCTCATGTTGGAAACTCTGACTTTATCATGCAGAAATCACTTCCATACATGCATCTATCCGTCCCTCCCTAGCATTACTGTAGTGTCTGGATGAATAGCACTATTATATAACTCACATTTCTCAGTGGACTTTAATATTACTCTTTCTTCTTTTTTCCCTTGTGCAAATGGAAGTTGGTCAGATTCTGTGACGAGTTCCAGATAAATGGTCAGAGAATGATAACGGGTCTATGATTTTTTTTTTCTCAGCTGCTGTTAACAACATGGAAAAACAAAGGTGGTGATAGAAGGGGAGGAGTAAGGGATGCTGAGCCCAGCATTTCAGCTATGCCCTTGAATTCTTGTTTTACCTGTTCACCTGTAACTGTATCTTATCAGAAGCACATCAGAAGCCTCAGGTAGAAATACAGGCAGATCACTGGGCCTGAAAAAATGAAGCTACAGGCTCCCAAAGCCCACAAGGACAAAACCAAGATGGTGCTTTGCTGAAAGCGTAGTGAAATGCATTAAGCTCTTTCTAACAGAGAGATAAATCCTCAAGCTGTGCAGAGGGATGCCTTAGAAACTTCCAATGGGCTTCTCCCCTCAGCTCTCATGCTTGTTTCTGGAAGTGGAACAGAAACTAGTTGTCCACCTGCACCCACTCCTCTGGCTTATGGCCAGAAGCATCCACCAGGATAAACTGTTAGACCCTGATCCTCACTTTCATGAAGTCAGGGACATGGATGCCCCTGGGGATCTCTGGGCTCCAGCATCGATTTTGAAGACGGGCTTTCAAGCAGGGTATTTTCTCAACACGATGTGTTGTTTCACAGCAGTACCATGCAGTGCTCAAGAGACTGCGGTGGTTCCTGATTTGGGAGGTGTGTTGAGGTGAGCACATGTGCCTCTGTCAGTGCTTGAGGAATCTACTCATACGGTCAAAACGAGCACCAACAGTTTAATAATTCATTTCATCTGGAAAAATCATGAAGGGTGTAAACACTAAGAATTGAGGAAAATTCCCACAAAGCGTGCAATGTCTCCTCTTAGAGCACTGGAAGGGCATGAACAGAATATTAGGTAGAAAATTTGCTACCAAAGTCCTTTTGAACCTGCTGCACGCCTGACGTTGTGTAGATGGGTAGATTTGTATCTCCTGAACACGGAAATATGAAAACTTCTGGAACTCTCTGAAATGATTCTCCCTTCTCCATCAAGTGTTTATTTACAGATGTACTGCTGCAGGGGTAGACCTCTCAGGGGAAAGGAAATAAAAACCAAATAATTCATATCATATGACGAGAATGTAGCCTTATGACTTCTCACGTTCCCTTGATTATCTTACAGAGTTTTAAAGTAATAATCAGCATGTGAAAGGCAGAATGTTCTTATTTTGTATGCTGTAGATTTTAACGTGCTGAGACAGTGGTGTGCAGCAATATAAATCATCAAGATGCTAAGGACTTGTCCCCGTGACATTTATTATTCAAACGATTCCAACTGGCTAGTCTGAAGACAGGATCTCATACGACTACTTGTTCTGTCAGACCAGAAATGAGAATGAATGATCCATGCAAATACCACAAAACACTCTCCAAAATTCATCCTGAGTCCACCTGAACTAAAATGAGATTCTGAGCCATTTCCTAAAGTGATTCGGTTACGAGGTGTGATGTAAACACCCGGCTCTTTCCATAAGCATCCTGCCTCTCTATCAAACTCTCATACCCAGGCTGGAAACGTAGACTGTGCTACTTGAATAACTAGAAACAGATGTGCTTTGTGAAAGGCCAGCAACTGTAGAGTAGAACTTTCCCTTCCAAAAAAATCTTAAAATTTACACACCAAACGACAGCTTTACGGGAATATTATTACACTCATGAACGTTGAGAAAATTTCACACAGCCACCGAGCCGCAACAACTCTGCAAAGTTGTAGCTTGTCCTTCAGCGCATCCCAGCGATGCATTTCCAGATGTAAAGATTTTGTAGGTTCATCCCCATCATTTCCCAGCTTTAAGGAAGGGCATCCCATACTTTCCTTTCCTGAGAAAACCTGGGAAAATGCACGTTGCCATGATACCGCAGAACCTATTTGGCTGTAAATTGAGAGTTTTACTAAAATGCTGGTAAAAAAGCTCAGGTTTCAGAAAAGCTGCCTGTAGCTTCAAAGCTACGAAGGGCTACAAAGATGATGAGGGGACTGGAACATCTCTCTGATGAGAAAAGACTGAGGGATTTGGGCTTTTTTACTCTCTGGAGAAGAGAAGACTGAGGGGGAATTTGATCAACACCTATAAATACTTAAAGGGTGGGTGTCAGGAGATGGGGCCAGTCTTTTTTCAGTGGGGCCCATGGACAGGACAAGAAGTAATGGGCACAAACTTGAAAATAAGAAGTTCCATCTAAACATGAGGAGGAACTTTTTTATTTTGAGGGTGGCAGAGCCCTGGCAGAGGCTGCCCAGAGAGGCGGTGGAATCTCCATCTCTGGAGACATTCAAAATATTCCTGCTCAGGGTGACCGTGTTCTGGCAGGGGGCCTGGACTGGATGATCTCCAGACACCTCTTCCAACCCTATATCATTCTGTGATTGATTTTCTATCCTGCCTAAAATGACAAAATGCATATAGGTTGACCAGGAAGGTTTAGACACATTGGACTCTGTAACTCCCCTCCGAGTGGTGCTGCCTGGGGTGGCAAATGTGGCCTTCGTGGGGGTCACAGGACATGTCCTGTGGCTCCCTTCCCACCCCTCCCTCAGTGTCCAGCCCTGCTCCATGTCCTGCCCTGCCTGATAAACAGCAGATTATTTCCAGACCTTTCCATGCCAGAGTTATCACCTGGGTGTGGTACCGTAAGCATTTCATATTTAATACCATCCTGACCTTGTATTTAATAACTGCATTGAGACAGTTGGCAGGTGTGCACAAAGTCCAGCCTGTACACGCTTACAAAAACGTGTCCTCTGATTCCTGATAAATGAGCAGAGGTTTGTCAGTCACTCGGGTTATCTGCTTTTTCTCCTCTTCTCTCCCCTGAGACTTCTATTTCGTGGCCAATGCCTGCAACACGCTGCTTGCTGGGAGATTTAGAATTGCTTGTAGATAATGTTATTTAAAATGAAGACCCTGAGGCTGAAAAGAAAGGGGAAAGACCAAAGTTTTCAGTTTTACCAAATGTACACATGTTCCCCCTGTGAGTTTTTTTTTCCACTGGATAATATTCTAACAAACCCAATGCTTTGTTATGAGCACCAAGAATCTAATCCAATTTTCACAAAAGGCAATGGAAAAGAATCCTTTTGTTTTTCATGGGGCTGAGATTCTGCTCTGATTCTGTTTTCTCTCTCTGCCTAGCAGATATGTGAATAAAAAGCTGCAGATGTGGTTTTGTCGTCATTAGGCGTTCGTTAGAGCATGTTATTCCTGTGCTGGGCCTGATTATATCATTAGAACATCTGTTTATTCCAGATTTGTTCCTTTTGGATACCTTGCCATGTCCATTTTTAAATCCTCAAAGTTGTTTGTCCTGAGGAAAAAAGAAAAAATGATGTAGATATATAACAGGAAAACAGGAAAAAGAAAAAAATAATAACAAAACCAGAAGAGTGACAACACTTGTCTCCCTATCCTCCCTCTTTCAGCCAGTGGCAAGAAAGGACCCCTTCCCTTTCCTGCTCTTGAGGGGACAGTACAACTGGCTTCTTTTAGAGGTCTTCATGTGGACCAGGTGAATCAGGTTCTGGAACTGCCTGTTCCTTGCTGATGAGTTTAAACAGCTGAATCAGATGCAGGTGGCAGCATTTGCAGATATCTTGCTTAGGGCAGATGTTTCTCTCCTGGGCTGTTGCCCTGACAGAGAACAGACAAAATCTAGCCCAAACTGAAGAGTGAAATATAACCTTAGCTAGAACAAAGGTAGAAGAGACACTTCACTGAGAAGAACAGAACCCAGCAATGGCAAGTTAACTCACGATGGCTATTTCTGAGGACTGATAAATGCAAAAGCAAGAGATGCTTATGACTTGGAAACGCCTTCTCAGTTGTTTACTCTTCATGGTGAACCTCTATACTATGCATTTCTGAGCTCGTGTAAACCCCCACAGATAAATCAGTGAGTGTAATTCATGGTTCTCTTGCCAGAGAACTACTTTTCTCTTTTGAAATATTTTCCTTATAGTTAGACACTTTTTTTCTTCTCACCGTGTATGATCAAAAAATTAGAGCAGCTACATCACCTGAGGAAGTAATCCGTGGTTTGTTTAAGGTTTGGTTTTTGTTTTTGATTTGTTTTGTTTTTTTTTACTTTAATGAGACCCTGCATGCTATATGATAAAAGACCTATCTCAAAAATATGATTTCTGCCAGTGGATAGTATGTATTTCATTTGTATGTTGAACTCGCCTTTACCATAATTTTAATTTTAATAATTTACTCCCTTCTCAGCTGCCCTTTTGAACACTTAGCCTGTTGTGAAGCAGCTAAACTAACATTTTTAGGTAAGTTGAGCTTCTAAAGCTGCACAATGTGAACAGAATCACAATGAATGAGTCTGTATGTAGCTTGTTCATTTTCCCCTACCGCTTTTTAACATTCAGCTGCAAATTTTCACTGGTGAAATCACCATGCCTGGAGGTATTTAGCAACATGGTTTAGTGATGGGTTTTGCCAGTGCTGTGTTGATGGTTGGAGTAGATCGGCGGTAAGGTCCCTTCCAACCTCAGCAGCTCTGTGATTCTGTGATCTAAATACTACTGTATTTTGAAAGTGGGTGGGTGGAAGTGAGTGCAGGTGTCTGATAAGTTAGAGGGTTATACAGACACCTCAACCAGAAACTGTGAAAACCATGAGGGAAGTGTGTTTGAGGCTCGGGCAGCATAAGGCATTCTCTTTTTGTCACTTTATTGGACTCCTCTCGTGCAGACAACCTCAACAAAGTCTGTTTAAAACTCTCACAGCGAGGCAAACCACCTTCTTTTGTTTCTGTTTGCTGTCTTTCATTGTGGCAAGCACAGCAAGAGCCAAGTTCCTGCTCCAGGGCCATGTTTGGAAAGGGATGTTTGCCATGGAGCCTCCCTGATTAGACTGTACAGAGAACTGTGTTGGATATGGGGCAGGAATGCACCAGTGGCTGGATGATTACTGTAGTGGTTTCCTCTATAGTTTTCTTCATTGTTCCCTCTCAGTTTGCCAAAAAAAAAAAAAAAGGAAGATTTACAACAAAAGCGATCTTTCATATACATGGATTNTTTCATCCAAGATTCTCTTCCCTTTAAATCCTTCATTGCTTTCCTAATGACTGCACGTCATGTTTAAACTCCTTGTACTGGCTTGAAAGACTCTCTGTAACTCTAGACTGCAACTTTAAGTGCCTCTTGTGCTTGTTCATAGTTATGTCTCAACAACCTCATCCTTGACCTGAGCGTGGGTGACCTCTCCTTCCCATCCCCAACCTGTTCTTAGTGGGAGAGTTCTTGAAGTTCTTGAAGTCTTACTCACAGAAGTATCATCTTTCCACCCTCTCTTTCTGCTGCCCAGCAAAGCTTGTTGCTATTGTGTGTTTATTCAATGGTACCTTTAAAATGAATAAAAGCATCAACAAAACATTGCTTCTGCCCGATCTAAGCAGATAACTTTTGGGGTGAAGGTTCTCCTACTCCCTCAGCCCATAACCACACTGTTGGTTTTTCTCACTGTAGCAGCACATCTAAATTTAGAATGCTAATTCTTTGCCCGTTTAAACTGCCTGTTTTCTGTGCCAAGTGCAGAGCACAGTTTGGGCCCTGCATAGTTTGGCTATGGGTTAGGATTGCTTACAGCTGGGGTGGCACGCTGAGGCTGGCTTGCTGGCCAGGCTTCCTTGCAGGATGCAGCCTGTGTTATGCTCTGTTTCAATGTCATTCCTGGGTGCAAATTATGGTATTGTCATTAATCGTTAAACCAAATCTGGAAATGGCTCTTTAAAGGCTTGTGTGAGACCATGGAAATTGAATCATAGAATGACAGGATGGTTAGAGTTGGAAGGGACCTTAAGATCATCCAGTTCCAACCCCCCTGCCCTGGGCAGGGACACCTCCCACCACACCAGGTTGCTCCAAGCCCCATCCAGCCTGGCCTTGAACCCCTCCAGGGATGGGGCAGCCACAGCTTCTCTGGGCAACCTCTTCCAGTGCCTCACCACCCTCACAGGAAAGCATTTCTTCCTAATATCTAATCTAAATCTCCCCTCTTCCAATTTAAAACTGTTATTCCTTGTCCTATCACTACACTATGAATAGAGGACTGCTGAGAGAATTCTTAGGAATCCCTTGTTTTTTCTGTATAGAAATGTTTCTGGAAAANAGCACCTCCTGCCTTGCGGTTACTGGTATCTCGTTATCGCATTCTTGCTGCATACTTGTCCTGTTGACTTAAGCACTTCTTCCTCCCGCTGCATACTTGTCCTGCTAATCCAAGCACTCCTTCCTCCTTAGATGTTGGGCCGAAAGTTCATCTTCTCACAGCTTGCTGTAAACATAACCGACTTCCCATGCACAACCCCCAACACCTGAACCAGCCATCCCATGGAGTAAGGCACCCAGTTCCGTTTCCTCTAGTGTTTGAGGGAAAAGGTCCAATGTCTGAAAAACTAAAAGTATGTTAAGTGTGTGTGATCTGAGGGTGGGAAAAGTCAGCACAGCTGGTGATGAGCAAGGAATCATAGAATGGTTAGAGTTGGAAAGGACCTTGAAGATCATCCAGTTCCAACCCCCCTGCCCTGGGCAGGGACACCTCCCACCACACCAGGTTGCTCCAAGCCCCATTCTCAAAGGAGAATTTTTCTGCATCAACTGGTCAGGTGTAGATTTGTCTAGATGACCTGAAAGAAAAAGAAACAATGTAGAATCAAACAGACAGAAACAACAACAACAAAAAAATAAACAAAGAAGCAATGTGTTATGTAAAATACATGTTAACAGGTAGCACTAAATATAAACTCTGACTGGTGCGTTTAGCACAACTGCAAACTTTTCATTGAACTCCTGGCAAACAGCATTAGGCTCCTGAGGGGTATTTAACGACTTCTCAGACTTAGTCAGCATTTCAAAAATTCTTTTGAGGCCCAGCAAGAGGAAAGGTACATTTTAACCTAACTAATATAAAAAAAATATAATAATCCAGGTAATTTTTGTTTTGTTTTAAAATATCAAAGTAAAATACTTCAACTTAAATAAAGAAATAAACATTCCTTTATTCCCCCCCCCCGGCTGAAACAATTTCATGAATTTGTGAGGGATTTCCATGTAATTTTGCCTCACTCCCCCCCCACTTTGTTTTGGAGAATGATACACAGACAGAAACATTTCCAATTCTCTCCATGTTGAGAAATGTGTAAGTGAAAAACCCAGTTCTGTCTGTAGGACTGGGACCTCTGTGTGTGACTTTCGGGGGTGTCACTAGGCATTTGTGCCAACAGCCGTGGACAACCTTGAGCTGAGCCTCCTGGACACTGATGTTATTTTTTCTACAGTTTTGAGTAGCGAGTGCCAAGCAGCTGTTTGCTGTTGTGCCTTCCTCATCCGAGCATCTTCATCGATGGTCCTCCCTGGACTTGCTCCCAATGGTTCCTCACAGAATCACAGGATGGGGTTGGAAGGGACCTCTGGAGACCATCTAGTCCAGCCCCGCTGCCAGAGCAGGTTCACCCAGAGCAGGTTGCACAGGAGCGTATCCAGGCAGGTTTGGAATGTCTCCAGAGATGGAGACTCCACCACCTCTCTGGGCAACCTCCCGTCCCTCCTTCTTTCACTCTCTCCTTTGCAAGTCTTTCCCTTTCTCTTATCACATTCCTCTCCCTGTCCCAGGGCTGTGGAAGTACCATGGGGTAGCTGCTGCTGTGGGTTGCTGTGTTTTATCTCCTGTCCCTGGGTTTTGGCTGTGTTGTCTGTTTTGACTGTACACGATTCAGGGTGCAGACTGTCTCCTTCTTTTCATCTACACAGTGTCTAGAACAGCAGGTCTCCATTCCTGGTTGAATCTTAACAGCATGAATAATAAGTGTGTAAATAGAATGGACCACGAAGTTTCACGTACTCATCTAGATAAGAAATGGTAAAGAAGCACAATTCTTGCTCAGAAACTTCTCCCTATATGAAGTAAAATAATTCTATCCTCCTACAGTGGGATCCTGCCATGCCTATGTGCCTTTAAATATGTCCTGCATTTTTATTTTCCACTGGCAGCCTTACGTGCCTTCGCACAGCGATCCTTCTAGCACGACAATTCCTCACTCCTATTTTTCCTTTCCCTTCCTTCCTCCTGCGGACCAAATTCAAATTTCTCAGTCTCCCTACCCACAGCCTTATATAAATTCTTTCTTCTACCCTACTCTGCAAACCTAATTAACAGCGGAGCCCTGCAAGAAGTCAGCTCACATAAAACCTGAGGCAGGCTCCTGCTCTGCGATTTCTTTCTAAGCAGAGGTGAAACCAACTAGCTATAGAGGCATTCGGTGGTTCCTTATCTCCTGTGAGGGTAGTCTCCCACACAGCCTCTTGCCAGCGTTTCTCCGACTCACCCAGCAAAGCTGGAATTGGAATAAATCGAAATGAACGGAATTCCCAAGCTTTAATCCCAATGTCCAACACCTCGTTCCCAACCTGCGCTAAAAGTGCTGGCTTACGTTTTCCCCCCCCCTTGGATCCACAAAGTCCCTTACATAAAACACTTTCCTCAGTGTCACTCACAAATCATTTCAGGATGATTCAGTGGCCTCTAATCTTTAATGAATTTCTGTCCCTGCTCCGTGACTGCTTGGAAATTTGAGGAGCGCACGTATAAGGTGCCCTGTGCTTTGTGCGAGGGAAAAAAAACCTTTTTGGGGCTCACCATTTATAGCTCAGCAAAGATCAAGCATGGAAATAGCACGGTCTCAATTAGCCACCGGTCTGGATGATACCAGCAAGCTGTAAATAAAAACTGTCTGTGTGTCGCCGGGCTGTGAATAAGCTGCTTTGGGCAGCCAAGGAATAGCTTGAGCTGGCCGTCAGGGGCTCAGTAAAACACCCTCCCATCTGTGTGACAGGCAGCTGCCCAGCTCAGCTGTTGGCCATCACCTCATAGTTTGGGGTTTGGTTCTCTTTCGCTTTTAAATTAGCTGGTAACAAACTTCAAGTTAACCTTAAGGTCAGTCTGAGGCTAAGTAGAGGATAAACGTGTGAGATACCCAAAACATCCATGGGGCAAGGAAGCTGGTGAAGGGCTTGGAGAACTAATCTTATGAAGAGCAGTTGAAGGAGCTGGGACTGTTCAGTTTGAGGAAGAGGAGGCTGAGGGGAGACCCCATCACTCTCTACAACTACTTGAAAGGACATTATAGAGAGGTTGGTGCTGATCTCTCCTCACAGGGAATTAACTATAGAACAAGAGGGAATGGCTTCAAGCTACAACAGGGTAGATTTAGACTGGATATTAGGAAAAAATTCTTCACAGCAAGAGTGGTCAGGTGCTGGAATTAGCTGCCCAGGGAGGTGGTTGAGTCACCATCCCTGAATGTATTTAAGCATTATTTCGATGTGGTGTTGGGGGATATGGTGTAGGGGTGAACTTCGCAGAGTGAGGTTGATGGTTGGACTTGATGATCCCAAGGGTCTTTTCCAACTGGAATGATTCTGTAGAGTCTAAGACCAAGCTGGATGAGGCTTGGAGCAACTTGGTCTGGTGGGAGGTGTCCCTGCCCAGGGGAGGGGGTTGGAACTGGCTGATCTTGAAGGTCCCTTCCAACTCTAACCATTATATGGTTCTGATTACTTTACCTCCTGTCATTCTAGTTACAGATCTTCATATAAGATAGAAACTATTCTGGTCCCACAAATCTCTACTCTTCCTAGCAGTAGGAGCAATAGGATAAGAATAGGCCTCTTGGCTATTTTTTTAGATACTGGATTTTATTTTTTTTTTTTTCATTCCAATGGTCAACACATGGTATTCATTTCCCTCCCAAAGTGGAACCACCAGAGCTGACTGCAAACACAGATGAAGCACATCTTCCACAGAGTAAAAGCTCCCAGGCAAGGAGAAAAAGACAAAAAGAGAGAGGAAAAAAAATAAAAAATAGTTTCCCTTTCTTACATACTTCTAAGAGCCTCTTCCAAATTTAGTCTTCCAAAGAAGAGCCAAATACCACCTGCGAGGTATTGGTGTGATGTGATCTGCTGCAGCAAGGGGTCTGGGGCCTGTAACCCGTTTTCTCAGAACTTTATCAAAACGTCTTGTAGTGGAATGTTTTGGAGCATTTCG
>VZRU01005008.1:79304-96764 GCA_013398155.1 Pedionomus torquatus | reverse complement strand
AAAAAAAAAAAAAAAAAAAAGAATAAGAAAGAAGTCAGCTGATTTATAGGCTAGCTAACTGTGTGTGTCTTTGAGCTATTGTGGCGTTGTAACTGTCAGAGACCTAAGATCAAGCATTTGAAAGAGCAAAGGAATTGCAAGTAAAACACTATATCTAAATTCTCTAAACTTCAGGAGCATCTCAAGGTACAGCAGTGCCTCAGGAGAATGGCCATTACAGCTGAAAGACAGCAAAACTTATTTATATTATGAATCATGGCAGTCCAGAAAGAGGGGTATTTTCACCCTGAAAAAGAGCCACTGGCTGTGCAACTTCCCGTGATGCAATCCTGTCTGCCTTTCAGAGACAAGGAAGTTGGGAAGGTCTGTTCAAGTCATTCAAAAGAAACACAGAGCAATTTTTCCTCAGTACATGCTTAAGTGATCAAGTGTACTCTGTTGGGAAAAATACACCTCTCCCAAAGATAGCACACAAAGTGACAGGCATGTAGGAGAGACAGACTTTGCTTATAACAGCAAGTGATCTTCATTTTAGTTTTGCCAACAGGGCACATAAGAAATAAGGAGGAGTCTGCACAAAGCCAGTAATTCATCACAACAAGAGAGGGAAAGATGGGCAGATCTTCATTTTAGAGGCTCCTACGATAAAACAAGAGTACAAAAGGAATCTAACAACCTACCACAGTCACAAGAGTGGTTGGGACAGGGCATACCCAGTCCAAAGACATTAAGCAAACAAGTAAAAGGGAGATCATTATGTCATTACTTAGGATGTGAAAAGTTCTTTTCATCTGGCAATGTAGTCCTCTCCTGTTACTGTTCAGCACTACTCAAACATATTGAAAAATGGCAATGCTGTTCTTTTCATAGTAATGGAGTCATACTGAATTATGTTAGCTTTCTGTCTTGTCCAAAATATATAGTAACTCAGGCTCTAATAGTACTGCAAGCACTAAAAGAAGGCTCCTTCCAGAAATCCTGGAAAAAAATTAATTGCCAATTTGACTTAAATATATTGGACAATTTAACCTCTTGTCCTCATAATGTCATATTTTCACTGAAAATGCAAGGATCTCAGTCACAGAGACATTGTTGCTTTAGTCAAAATTCAGGAAAAAAGTACTACTAAGAGTGGGAAAAGATTAAAATGTAGTCAGTAGAGAAAAAAAGCTGAAGGGCTGAACCTTAAGTTTTCCAAAGACTTCAAAACTTGAGACTGTGTTTATATTGCAATATCAGCTACAAAGCTGTTGCAACTAAGTAGACATGAAGTAGCATGCTACATTTATGTGGTGAAACTTATATGGTCAGGATACAGTATTTTGGTCACAAATAAATGCAGTACACTTTGACACAGTGTCTTGTACATGGTGATGTATCCTGGTGCTTGCTTTCTCTGGCCTGGGTCTACAAGTGCAGAATCAATGTACAGGTGGGGTGAATGGGCAGAGCTGCCACAGAGGCAGTATGATTGTCTGGATTTACCCTAGCTGAAGAATATTGTTCTCTTGGTTTCCTCCTGTAAATTTATGAGCTCTTCAGAAGCATATTTAATCTAGGGGAATGTCAGATTGTTCTGCAGCCACTTGGGCTGGAAAAGATTAAACATTGTTTCCCAGATTATTCCTTTCACCTTTTTTGGCCTTGGTACAGAAAAAGATTGGTGGTGGTGTTTTGCCTTTTTGTTTCAGAAAGATTCTTGTTATGGAGTTTTCTTTTAAGAAGTAGCTCATGCTCACTGGTATGTTGAGGACTCTGTGCTACTCCACTGATGAGAAACAAACACGTATGTGGATGAAATGGATAGTTACTGTGGGACTACAATCACTGCATGCAAATGAGCAGCAGAAAATAGGTAAAGTGAATTTAATACTGTTACTTATTATCACAGTTTCTTTTCATTGTTATCCACTCTGAAAATCACTAGCCACGTCCTCATGCTATTTGCTTTCTCAGCTTTTGAACCAGTGCATTATACCAGACATTAAATGTTCTTTATGTTACCTCCAGTTTCCATAGCTGTACCTGTTTTTGATGTCATCTGCTTTTTCTTCATGCTTCTCATAGGTTCCTTTGGCTGTCTTGATTGGGATCTCATGTTTTTTGCAGAAACTCTGCAAATTTATATTGACACAATGATTTATCTGTCTGTGATTAATGGGATTCTGTTTCTTTGCAACACTTACACCTCTTTTTTTGTGATATGTCCCTCACTGTACACTTCTTCAATTTATGGATTTGTTCCAATTAACCCATGCTATTTTTATTGATGGTTATTGCTACTTAGTGGCACTTTGACTATGAAGGTAGTGATTTATTGATATGGGACATGCTGTTTTATAATGATGCCCTAATCTCCATCTACTAACATGAGTGACGAATGTGTTATTAGCTACACAATTGCTTTCTTACAGGAAGTAACAGTAAAGAAAAAAATGAGGTTCAAAGTATCTAATCAAGTGTTATTATTCTAAGTAATTTTGTAGTTTTCTTGATTTTCCTAGAAAAGCCTTTCTTTTTTTACCAGATATTTAAGTAATTTATTTCCATTATTTCCATAATTAAATTATTACGAACTAATAAGTTCTTTAAAAGCTAATTGTTTTCTTAATTTGCAAGAAGCATATATCAGAGAACCCCAGAGCAGCATATATCTTTCAAATTCTTTTTTTTTTTTCTTTAATAAAAAAGGAATAAGAAAGATATGTGTAAGACAGTGTATGCATCTGATGGAGAAAGCCATACAGAAGAACTGAAAATTCTTCCAAGTCTTGTCTTAAATCTTATCCATGCTTTGGCATATGAAGTTTAGACACTGCGCCATGATTTGCAAGCTGCAGGCTCATTACCTCGTTCTAAAATGGTCAATTGCTGTCTTTCTATGTCCCAGTTTCAGTGTGAGAAATGACTCTAAAGATTTCTAGGAGACACAATGTGCCTATTAGATGCTAATTGTGTAACTGCCAATGCACCTGACTCCTACAGATTCTTTACTGATCAGTGGACTGCCATCATGTTATTCACTGCTAACTCAGTATTTACAGTTCTATATAAATGTTGTAGTCCAAAAAGAGATTTTCATTTTGCTATAAATCCTGCTAAGACTATTTTGTTATTGCTATGAAAAACTATTTTATGATTCTTTCACTCTTTAGTCAGATCAGTATGGGGTTTCATATCTTTGTCCTTCTGTTCCAGCTTCTTTACAGAGCAATAGTGCAGCTCAGAAATGCTATTCAGGGCAATATAACTAATGAAATTTCAGTGACCTTTTTTTCTCCTTTCCATTCTCACTTATATTTTATTTTTTTTCATTGGTTGTTGGTATCTTTTTCAATGATTTATGCAAGAGGATACATAAGTTAAGTTAGAAGGAAAAAAAATTCCTAGGCTTCAGGCCATTTTACACAATTTATCCTATTAAGGCAGGATTTTTTGTTTAATACCTTTTATAATGGCCAATCATATAAATAATTCCACTCCCATTTTTGCCATAAACCTATGCAAGAACTAGACACAGCGTTTGAAGTCACTTGCTGTTGTAAAAATTTGCTGTGAACAAACATTTTTTGAAAGTTCTTGCATTTTGTGTGTTTGATTTTGTCACAGATAAACTATGTTTTATTACTATAACAAGCTTACTGTACTTATGATTATACTGGCAACTGATTTTTTAACATATAAGCTAGTATTTCAGAAGGTTTTTACTTTGTTCTTTCTTTCTGGTACTTGTTATTTAGTTTTCATCTTGGTTTTATTCAGTTATTTGCTCACAGAGGATGTAAAATAAAGTGAAACAATTTGTTAAGCAATCTTCTACAAAGAAACAAAAGAGAACCCAAATGCAAACATGTTAAATTTTTATTTAGAGAGAAACAAGTACAAGGTTAGTTAAGACCCTGTATTGTGGCCTAAGAAATCCCTTTACAGTCAGATGCAGTCAGTCCCACAGTACAACAGAGCATGCCAGCAGTTCTCTGTCATGGGCTGTTCATAAAAGTAGAAGCAATGGTTTGAAGCTTACATGAAAAAGAAGTATAATTTTATTTTATTTTAAAAAAATAATATTATTTGATAGAAGTATGAAAATGTGCTAGTGACAGTAAAAATATTTGAGTTGCTAACTAAATAAATGTAATCAGGTTATAGATACAAGAACAATAGTTTGTAGGTGGCTACAAGTATGACAACAGAATGAAAGCATCATTAAAGAAATCATCTGAAACTTTTGGGTTTTTTTTTAAATATTCATGAATTAATAATACTATAAGTCATAAAGCCTGAGCCTCTGCCCTTCTAGACAGCAGAAATGTCACTGCAATTAATTTTCTGTCAGGTCACTGGGGAAAAAAAACAGGCTGAAATTAGGTTTTGAAAACACTTTTTTTTTATCTGTATCAATGCCTTTGAATGCCTACAAGACTGCTAATGTAGGTAAAAGGATGCCCTGAGTATGGGAAAAAGCTGTACCCACTAAAGCGGTACAAATACAGACAGTGAGCCCCTCTCCTCATGAGATCTCAAGGACACAGCATGTGTTTCTGTTTTGCAGGGTGATTCCTGAAGCTTCCCTTGAGCAAGAGTTCAATGCCAAGGTTGATTCAGAGGGTGCTACTTGCTGGGAAAGCCAGCTTGTTTTCCTGGAGTACATGGGTGAACATAATCTGCTCGTTTGTTGCCCTGATGAAGTTGCCCAACAATTACTTCTGTTTTGAACTTATGCTGGATCTCTGTGAAAAGCTTGTACCAATACAACACAGGATGAGCACTCAAAAGTCAGAGTTCAAAGGGAACAGGCACCTTGCCTCTTCTGCCAGTAAAATGTCTATACACAGCGGTGTGAGTGGGGAAACAAAGAGAAATATGCCATAAGCGAGGTGGTTTCTTTCCTTCTTTCTTTCCTCCTTCTCTTTCTTTCCTCCCTTCCTCCCTTCCTTCTGTTTCTTACCTCTGAATGTCAATTGCTGTGTTGCAAGGGGAGAAATTACATGCAGATTTCCACTGCAACATGGCAAAAAGCTGTCACAAATGGGTTGATTGAATGATTGGTGTTACCTCTGGGAGAAAGTGGCCCCTAGCACACAGGTTGTATCAAATTCTATGCTTAGCAGGAGTTTAGTGTGCAGGACCATCTTGTATTTTAGTCATATCTTATCTCATATCCCAATTTTTCTACTTCAATTGATAGATTTCAGGTACTTATGATATAAGACTTTGAGTGACCATGCATAGTAATTTCGTGTTATCGATTTTTATTAATCTAATTTTTGTAAAGTGACTTGCACTATTAAAGTACATATATTTCCAGTTACAGCTAAAATCTATGTATTTCAAGTACTGAGTTCTGATAACAAGTGTATGTGATTATGGAAACCATTGCTCTTATAAAAGCAAATCTCTACTAAATATTTCAGGCTGACACAAAGTATATGACTGTTTTACTCCCAATAGCAAATCTCCCCTTGATATTTGCCTCTGTTCATTCACAGTAAATTGAGTATTCAGGAAATACTGGACTGCTGGTGTAATTTTTGTTTTCTCTATGTAGGCTAGTATCAAGCAAAACACTATATTTTTCCATATATCTTCTGTATTTCCCTGTAAAAGGAGCAAGATATCCTTTTTAAAATACAGTCTTGTCTGAAAAAAGTCCCTAGAAGACCCCTATAAATTTGGATTCTACAAGAGGAATGAGAAACAAAAGAGATGAAGAGTATGAAGATATTGTCAGGTAAACTTTCCTTGCACTACTAACATGTATGAAATTATTGCTGTTGCTGAATTGTAAAGCTACTTTACAGGTAATTTATAGATTACACTAAATTAAAGTACTGTGCTTTTTCAGGAACTGTTTTATGTTATACCTTTATCATATCACATCATCACTGGTACAGGACAAATGTAAATAAAATAAAATGCTACAATTCCTTTGTAACACACAATCCAAACATAGTAGGAAGGCCAGACCAAACAACCTGAATATTTTTAAAAAAATTTACAAACTACAACAACTGATTAGATTTCTACTCCTTATCCTGCATTCTCTTCTACCATCTAGTTTCTGAGTGACTGTATGAGCGTCTTGTAGATGAAGTCTTGATATATGTCACCATTAAACGGCAGGATATAATGTGAATGATTAAATGCTGCAGCTGCCTTAGAGTTTCGCACAATTTTGACTTGTTAGCTGAGATTGGTATCTTTCCCATTTACTGTAGTTTCTAGCATTACTTCAGATATATCTGTCATGTCTTCCTCTATGCAGGGAAATTGAACAAATGGAGTATTGTGCTGCTTCCACAAACTGATTAGGTAGGTGCCTCAGCAAGAAAAGTCTGCGTAGACAGAATCGGACAGCTGAATGACACATGCACAGCTGGGACATGTTGAGTAGAGTGTGTGGAGTAAACAGCACTGCCAATTTATAACTGCTGAGGCCTGAGTTTGTTTTCTTTGGCAATTATTATATTTCTTTCTAGATTTTTCCATCTTTGACAGAATGACTAATGTGGTCACAGATTTGCTGTCACTCTTGCAGTTCCTTTCAATATTCCAATTTCCATTTGGGAAAATAAGGCAAATCTTTTGTTTGAAACACAGTTCTGTATAGCAGAAGATATGTTTTTCTCCAGTATTTTTTTCAACACAGTTCTGTTTGTGTCCTTTAATGCATTTCCCCTTCCCCTGTCTCTTCTACTGTTTTCTTGCCATATTGTGGAATTCAGTAGGTAAAGCTTAATAAATCATTGCTTTGTTTTAAATATTTCATCAGTACAGGCACTCCAGAGTGATAGAAACAGTACTGCTCTCCACAATCCTTCACCAAATCTGCCTGAATTGGAAAGAAAGTTAATTAAAAGCACAACTAATTAAATAAGATTCAATTTAATTTTCAACACTGTAAAAGACACTGTATTTTCAGTCCCTAAAGAAAAGTAGTTCTGTAGCCAAGAAACACTGACATTAGTACTTCAGGTTAAAAGGCCTGGACCTTTTTGTTTTACTTTTATGAAAATTGCACAAGGATTTATGAAATAGAGCAAGTGGCATGAGCTTCAGACTCCACACATAAGCTACTGTGAAATATAGAATTTGAATTTACAAGTTGCCAAAGAGCCACTGCAAATTAAGGGAAATGGTTACAGTAAGACTCTGTCTTGTGAAATAAAATGTTACTCGATCAGTTCACTAAAAATGGCGAAGTATAATGAAATACATCTAGTCTAAATAACATATCTAACTACCAATATTGTAAAGGTTGAAAATATTTTGTATTATCACTAAATTTATGGTAAATGTTTGTATTATCTTTCCTGGAGGTCATGACTGTTAATAATATGTATTTCTATATCATGTATTTACATCAATGTAAATTTATTTTAGGTATCCACATATAAACCACCTCACTTGAAGGGACACCTAGAACAAAATGACACAACTCCAAAAAATCACAGTCATGCCAGATTTTCCCTAAATGTTATTAAATATTGATGAAATAATAAATGATCTTTTATCTAATACTGAATATATTTGATAGATATTATATCATAGCTTTGCATTTTCTTTGGAGTTGATGGAAGAGAAAGCTAACAGTCCTATATCCACTATAAATTCACAGGTATATTTACAGCATACAGAGACTACAACAAAAAATCAGTGCCCTTTTGCATTAGGCATCTGGAAGCAATAGAAGCAAACCAAATACCACAAGCTTATTCTTTGAGGATGGAAAAAGGAGACAAAGGATGTTGCTCTGAGCTTAATTAACTCAAGCATTTTTTTTTCTTTTATTTAATTTTATTTTTAAAAAAATAGTAAGTTTGAGAAAATATTATGTATTGGTTGTTTGTTTAATCAAATGTAGTCAGAAGATTATTTACTCCATGATTGCCTGGAGTAAATATGGTGATGAAAAGAACCACAAGACCTGCCTAAAAAGAAAACTTAATCAGCTTACTTTAGTGGGCAAAAAATCACATGTGGTACATTTAATATTTTCCTTTCAGTGTTGTTTCATAATTTTCCATTTCAGCAGTCTTCCAGGCCTCTTTCTTTCAGGTACTACTCTATGCATATAGTGGGTATAAACTGAGCACTGCATTTATCTAGGTTGGATAATAATGATTTTACTGCTAGATTTAATCATCTGCTTGTAGCACTGGAATCATTTGCAAGCCAAATTTGACATTTCATCTGGATACTTGTTGAGGAAGACTGAGGCATCCTCTCCTGGCAAATCTGAGGTCTCATGGGCTGTGAGACCTGGGTCTTCACTATCATCACAGCAGCACTTCCTTAACTACACTCAGAACATTTGGTAAGAAAGCTTCACTGTAATTTAGGATATACGGTTTCCATAAGGTACAGTTTGGGGGAATTACTTCAATGTCTTCTTTCTGCTCGTACTGAGTTGTGTTTGCTCTTGGTCTTACAGATACACAGTCAAATTTCCCAGGCAATACATAATCAAATACATACTAGCTAAGCCACTGGAAAAACGTAGCCATCCCTGTTAAGAACATGGTTTCTCAGCTGTCATAAAAATCATTTGTCCCTTTCTGTCTTCACCCAGACATAAGTGAAAATATATTCATGATATCCTATGCCTAAAGCAGTAGCAATGACTTTTGAAAAGTCATTTTTCAAATTCTGTTCTTCTTGTTTCAAGAGAAGAGGCCTCATGAAAAGGCTCTTTGAAACTCATTGTCTCATTGAGTTTCATTGGTTGCTGTGGCACCAAGAGGTGGCCAGTCTCATCAAAAACTATTAAAACCATAATGAAGAAACTAAATTTAAATAATGCTAATACATGCTATTGTACTGTTAATGACCTGTTCTGAAGAGTGGATGCTGCCTAGGTATGCCTGTGGTGCCACAAGATATTATAAGCAAGGCTGGCCTCTCAGAGAACATCACAGATGGCTGTGAGGACTGGGAATAGAGTCTATCAACATGTTACAATATTTTCACATCTTTAATAAAAGGTGCCAGGCAATCCAGCAAATCATTGAGCAGGAGGCATGCTGTAGACAATAAAACACCCTAATTCTCCAGGGATGGCCAGATTGCAAAGAATGTGTACCACAGGAGTTTACTACCTACTGAGAAATGAGCTGTGTGTGCAAAATGGAATTTTGTTTACAGGAGACCAAACAATAATCCTGGTAGAGTTAAGAGTTAACACACAACAGTGATTCATGCTTGAAACCCGGGAGAAGAGGCATGGACAAGTACAGCTAGGAGGTGTGTCTCTGGAAAAAGAGAAGAGATCAAGCTCAGTGTAACAAATAAAGTATAAAATAGTACAGTAATAAAAAATAAAATAGGACAGTGAAGTCTCCCACAACTAACTTCCATTGTCAGGAAATATTTTTCCACTGTACATTTGTAGTATTTTATCAGTGAAGGAGGGCTTTCTGGAAGTCACAAGAACTGGAAACTGGAGATTGAAGATGCATCTTGCAGGTAGTAGGCATGGTCAGACATTAAAAAAATTCCAGCAATTCATCTCCTGTTGGGAACTGGAATCAAAACTTCTTCAAATGCCTACTCATAAAGTATTCACTAAGAAAAAACATTAAAAGATATAGTGAAGAAATCGACTATGTAGGCAAGACAATCTGGAAGACATTCCTACCTGGCATGTCAGACTACTATTAAATATCTATCCTAGATATTAGACAACTCTTGTGGCTCATGCAAGAGCTGCTGTGTTGAAGAAATAACTCTTGCCTTTCCAACAAAAAACCCCAATTTGCTTAAACTTGTGAAGGAAGTGCAGCAGAGGGCAGCAGCTCAGAGAGTCAAATGAGTAAGCAGTCAGTTTTCTAATTTAGGCAACGTTATGTTACATCAAGTGAATATTGCTGGACTGAACCAGCAAAGAGCCTTATACAGTAGTGGCAAAACAAAGCTACCATAATCATGAATTATATATTAAGACAATAAAACAAAAGGCATTATAATAATGTCTTCTTAACAATGGGACTGACATCTCATTTTACAATTAAAAATTGGAAAGATCAGTGGCTACCAACTAACATGTCAACACCAGACTCATAATATCCTTCAGAAAGGAATTTAGAAGTGTGAATGCACAGATAAATATGACTCTAGAAAGCAAGACCTATTGTGAAGTAGATTATCCTTTTCTTATAATAGTTTCCACCTTGGATGTAAGACACATTGTTGCTGAAACTGATGTATGTGTTCCAGTGGAAAGAATCATTTTGGGCAAACCATCACTTTAAAAGAAACTAGTGTGTTGCTGGTTGTATGTTGTTCAGTTTGTGACTCAAGTAATCCTTTCTGGATTGTCACCTGTTCTGTGTGCTCACTGTAATCCAGAAGCTGAGCTTGTGTTATGATATTCATACATAGAGTTTTCCCTAGGGCTATAGTTTAATTTTTAAGATACCTTCATTTCCCATGTAAAATTAAGTTGTTCTTGTGATCATTAAGATTCATGTTAAAATAAATAAAAAAATAAAATTTAAAAAAAAAAAAAAAAAAAGCCAGACAGCATTAAATATGAGTCAGAGGATGTGGAAGCTTTTATACTGTCACCATGAATAATAGAAATACGGAGTGCTTGCACATTGCACAAATGTTCTTCCACTAGATTTTCTAAACTGCAACCATATGCTTGCTATGCAAAAATATCACAGGGAGTACTGTCCTACTTATTACAGCAAAAACAGTGGGTTTTAGCTCTTCTCAGTTAGGCAGCAATATAATGTCGTTAAATCAGCAAAGCATTCCCTAGAATATAAAATCCTTGTAAAATTAAATAGTTACATTGTTCTCTGACACCTCTGATGTATATTCTCCCTAGTAACAGGGACCCAGAGAGGTTCCCATGGAGAATAGTGTGGTACAGACATAATCTGAAGTAACAGAACAATGTGAAAAAAGGCTTTCTCTTTGCTTGTTTTGAAGTGAGGAAGAAAGAAATAATGAACAAGGAATGATTGCATGATTTTAAATTCATAAAATTACGAAAGCATTGTGTGCAGAGCAAGTCAGGAGATTATCTGAGGATGGTAAAGTGGCAGCTGTTTCTGCTTTATTATACGGCAGAAGTAAACCTGTTGGCTTGTGAAATGCCCCTTTTGTATTTCTAGCACTAACTATCAGCAATTACAGTATGATACTAGAACATATGGCAATGTAATTGAAGGTGTGGCAAGAAATCAGAGTTAAGCACTTAGGGCCATATGTTCCCTGCCACTAAGTAGAGTGGAGGGAAGCAGATGGGCACAAGTTAAAGTGAGGAACAAAGGGCTGGCATAGTCCGCCCAGAAGGCAAAGGCAACTAAGTCACATTTTGGTGTGCATCAAAGCGGTGAATCTTAAGGAAAGAGCTGGAGTTTTGTCCTCTTAAGACCTAACTCAGATTTCAAGGTGTGTTAGCTCTGAAGAAGAGTGCTAGCTGAATGAAAATGGGTAGCTGCTGCACCACAGTGTTTCCAGAGCCTATTCCCATAGACCAGCACTGGGTGAATGAGCCAGGGAGCATTCTGATGAGACAGCAAGTAGCCGGGAAAGCTGTATTTTACAGGTATTAGTCCCGAGTCCCTCTCTCTAAACCCTTGACATCAGATTGCTATGAAATATATTTTCCAACAACTCTTAATATTTTTGGCTTCTGTTTGTTTATTCTTCTTCCATCCTATTGTCTCAGAAGATACTGTGCTATTGTTTAAGCAGCCATTTTCAGGATGGTTTTAGCAGCATTTGGAAAGGGGCATAAAGCACAGCCCATTCCACTTAATGTTTATCTTCCTTCTTCACTATACTTCTTTCTAAAATGGACATAAAACATACTTTTAAGTTACAATGGCAGAAATTTGCACCAATCTTGCATTAAACTTTTGACTAAATACATTGGTGAGAGGAGGGAAAGTTATGTTATCATTAGTATAAGTTTTGATTTCAGAATGTTATGAAAGCAGAATTTAAAGACATAAGAAATTTTAAAAAAAAATTAAAACTGTTAGTGTTTTCTTACAGTATAACACTTTTCCTCCAAGAATAGTCTTTATTTCAAAGTACTCAATATGTGAGCAGTAGGTCAACTTTTAGTCAGCAATTGATTTTAGGTCATTATCTCTACCCAGTAGGACTTAGTATCTGTGACTTCAGAAAATCAATAGCACAATAACTACCTTCAGTGTATGATTCACTATCATATATGCTATGTATAGAATCCTATTCTAAGTATTCATTATTTTGACTAACATTGGAAACAGTACGCTGAGAAAGATCCTGTTTTCTGTGGGTAAAATGAAAAAAATATTTTTCTTATTGCATTGGAGAAAATAAAATAAGAACATGATTTCAATATGAAAATCTGTATTTTGAGCCCTGCCTCATGCAGCTCCAGAAACCAGGCTATACTTTGCCATTAACCAACTCTGCAATTAAGAAGTTAGGTATTAGTGAGACATTTAGGAATGCACAAGCCAATGTAAAACAATGGAATTGTAAACTCATACGTACCACTGTTGAGTTGTTTGGTTTTTTTTCACATTAAGTAATATCTTTGTCCACTTAACGTTAGACATAAATGAGAGCGCACCTGTTATACTACAGCAGGGGGCAGCATGGTATGCAGTTTTCCACTCTATAGCTGGGCTTAAACTATTAACATGATTTACTAATTAGCACCAGGCTTTGCTGGTTACAGACTGTTGTGTAAACTCCATTTCTATCAAAACAGGTACAGAAGTGCAAGTTCCATGGGCGATCTGCAGGATCTTGGCATAGATACAAACCATCAGCAAAGTATCAAAAAAGAAAAGAATAAAATATTATTCACAAAGATTACAGTATGTAGTGTAGGTTAAGAACTCATTTTTTAATCAGTCCTCAGCCATTAATGCATAACCACTTAAGATTATAAACATCAGATTACTGCTAGTCTCCTTGATGTGCTGCAGACATGAGGCTGACACAGTGATAAAATGACATTCTCTGCTTGCAAAGCTGTTCCAGTGTCTTTATATTGTACAGTTTCCAGCCCAAATGCTTACACTGAAATCAGTTTTGCTAAATTCCATTGCATCGCTAAGGCATTGAGTCCAAAGGCATGGTTGTTGCACTAGATACTGCTGGCAACTGGGAAGATTTATCTTTAGTATTGGTTCCCCAAAGGTCAAAAGTGAGCATAATTATCCCAAAAGCCTTTTGTTTATAGATGTGCCTCTAGGATCAATACAATTGTTGCAAAGGTGTGCTGGGAATGAAGAGGGCACTTGCAGTATTCTGCATAATTGATTCTACAGTTGATTTAAAGTGCAGTGATCCTTACTTTTTTTTTTATATATATTTTTTTAAACCCAGTGCTGTGATTGAAAAGATTCCAGTTAATGCTTAAGAATCTGTTTTACCACATAATTTTCCTGCCATGCTAAATAGACTGTTCTGTCCTTATTACAGTATAAATTAAGGAGAGCAGAAGAAAAATTGATTATTAATTTCCTTTTTAAAGCAGTAGGGCAGAATTAATGATATTATAGCTTTCTGATGAGGATGGCTAGTTTCTTAAACCAAACAGAAAAATAGCTCTAACTGCTAATCAATTACACCTGGATTAAGAGATATTACTAGCAATTAATGATCATGTAGCATTGAACTCAATGAGGCTTGTCAAAAGAAATAATGAGGCTCATAGAATTTCCACTATTTAGCTACTGTAATCTCAAATTATTGGATGGAAATAAAAAAAATCCTTACTTACAGTGAGGAAGGCATGCTGGAAAGCATTAGGATGTTCATAAGAGAGGACGTTCCAATATTCCTCAGCTCTAAAGATTAATTAAGAATGGGTTGTGTAATCTTCATATAGTGTGTGAAGAATGGGAAAATACACATTTTCCTTTGGTTAATTAATTGCATTGAATGTGTGTCATGTTATCATTTTGCATTATGTGAAATGTGCAGATTTTTGAGGTTTCAACATCAGATCTGGTGATATTCGGCAAATATGCTTTGAGAATCTGACTTACTTTGAACCTGAAACTCAAAGTAAAAATTGAGGAGGAGGGTACAAATCTACATGGATAAAACTGAATGAAATACTTGAGCAGAACCTATAAAGCCAAATGTTACAATTTGTTGAGATCTAGTAACATAAAAAAGCATAAAGTTAGGCAGTTATATTCTTGTTAAGACATCTCAAATTCAACTTAATTTTAGGAGGGTAGTCAGTGATGATGACCTTTGAAAACATGTTTTCTAGTACGGTAATTACCTACCTAAATATGGATCTCCTCCTTAACTGGTTTAATTAGGTTTGCAAACGTTACCTGTTTTATCTTCTGAAAATTAGTGCTGTTAGGGAAGATTTCATTCACAATACTCAAGAAAGAAAAATGTAGATACAGTTTGTGGAAAATCACATAGTATTTGCAGGGCTGAAGGAGTACGGATTTCCATGCACTAGCCTTGACAATCCAGCAGAGTAAACATTCAAAACAGATAAATTACATACAAATCCATCCCTTGGTACAGTATTTTCGGAAGACGACTCTTGGTGTACTTAATCCCAAGAAAGAAGAAGTCGGGAAAATTAACCAGGACTGTTTAGATGAATAAGGAAGTGTTAGAAAAGCTCAAAATCAAAAGGGAGGACTATAGAGGGTGGAAGCAAGGACAGGTGGACTGGGAGGAGTATAGAGAAACTGTCTGAGCAGCCAGGAACCACATCAGGCAGCAAAAGCCCATAGAGAACTGAATCTGGCCAAGGACATCAAAGACAATAGGAAAAACTTCTACAGATATGTCAGGGAAAAAGGCAAGACTAGGGAGGCTCTGGGCCCTCTCTGAAAGGAAATGGGAGACCTGGCCACCCACCTGGCCATATGCAAACCAAGTTGCCAAGCTCCTTTCCATCATATTTATGAAATCGTGGCAATCTGGTGAAATTCCTGATGATTGGAAAAAGAGGAATATAACCCCAATATTCAAAATAAGGGAAAAAAGAGGACCTGGGAAACTACAGGCCAGTCAGTCTCACCTCTGTGCCTGGTAAGATCATGGAGGAGATCCTCCTGGAATCTCTGCTAGGGCACATGGAAAACAAGGAGGTGGATGGAGACAGCCAACATGGCTTCACCAAGGGCAAATCCTGCCTGATGAATTTGATGACCTTCTACGATACTGCCACAAACTTGGTGGACAAAGGCAGAGCAATGTCATTTTTCTGGACTTGGACATGGTTTATTCATCTCTACCCACAGCTCCCTGATCATATGACAGGAGACTCAGGCAGAGCTAGATGTTTAAAAATAAACCAAGAAGAATTTGTAAAGAAAAAGGTCAAGGAAATGGCATGCTGAAAGTTATAATTGCTCTGGATGAAACCCACAGTAGAGCCAGATAGGAATTTGCAGAACTATGATATGTGATGCAGAACACAAAATTATGGTCCTTGGCCTGATACTTACTAGTTCTCCAATAAATGGTATCCATTCCAGAGTCGGGGTATATGAAACAGCAGTGGGTAAAAATAAATACATTGTGTACCCTGGTATATAAAAAGATGAAGAAATGATAAACTGACACTGCTTATTGTGACTAAATCTTCCTGTGAAAGTATGCAAACTTTTCACATTATATGGCTATAATGCCTAACATTTAAAATACTTTTCATTGTTTATGTTCATAGAACATGCAATCCATGATTTATTTAAAATTAATTACATTTTTAAAATCAGTTTAAAAAGAAAGCATGTGATATGGTGTTACTTTTCATTGCACAGTGTGGAAAAGATGCAATTGCTTTATGAGTTCTCTGAGAGACATTTCCTTTGGTCTTGCACATCCATCAATAAATTTTACTAGTCTTATTTTTCCAAAAGTTGAAAGATAACAAAATCTTGAAATCTCGGAGATTGCAAGCATAAACTCTAACCTTGCTATCATCACATCACCAGAGAAGCTAGGTGTGTGAGTAACTGGAATGTCCTGTATTCATCAACACTAAGAAGCTCTTACGGAATTTAACTAAAATCAACGAAACAAGATCACATAGTTTCTAAAGTAATTGTTAAATTATGTCCCCCTCTTCTCCCTTTACAAACAAAAATTGTGGTTCTCAATATGCTTTTCATAAGCTTTTTTCAACATCAAATAATTATTGGGGGTAGGGAGGTGGTGGGAAAGATATATGTGTACATCAACAGAAAATTTTTCTCCTGCAGCTATTGCAGTTTATTTGCCTTCTTAATTCTGTGTAAATTAATAGATACAGAGATTTCATCTGGAAGTCTGTGAAAGCAGAATGACAAACTCCACTCTGTCCATGGTAGGAAAGAGAAGAGTCACCTTTGCTAATTCAGTCACTTAAGGCTAGTTTTTGAGTTTTCTCTTGTTCAGCAACCCAAAAATCCAGACTTCAGGTTTGCAAGGCTCAGGTTTAACTAAAGGTCAGTTAAAACCTTCAAGCATCAGTGAACACTGTAAACTGGGCTTTTAGCTCAACTTTCTTTCTTTGCAAATTACTATGTCTTAAATCTTTAAAAATGACATAATTAAGTGAAAATTTTCCTTGCATTTTCCAGTAGTGTAGAAACCAGGTGACTTATCTCTAATAGTCTTATCTACTAAAATAATATGCTCTTTTTTAGGGACAAAATTGTTGCTCCTGACTCTCTACATGATCCATGTTCATCCCCTGTACTGGTGAAATTCTTTTCCTCTAAATATTTGCTAAATGAAATAGACTTTTTGAAGTGACTAAAAATACATAAATTAATAAGTTACCTATCAGAGGGAACACTGTGGAAGATCTTAGTGTAAATTTTGTTTCTTTCACAAATGCAGGACTATTTTTAAGATTTTCCTTACAAAATATAGTGGAAATGTATTTATGAGATACTAAAGAAATTCTCCAGCATTTCACTTTTGCCAGACTATGAAGATATAGTTTAATATGTTGCTTTCTTTGCCCTTTCTCATTATCTTTATTCATTCTTTTGCATCTCTGTTGTAGGGTGTCCAGCTAATGTCATATAAAGAATTTTAAAGGGTTTATTGTTCAATTTTTTTTAAGTTTCTTTTTTTCTCTTGTCTATAGCTTTAATCAAAGCCACATGTTCACTGTTTAACACCATGTCTTCCTGAAAGTTTGATCCATGATTTGTACGTAAAATTTTTATAGGAGGCCAGTGTAACAAGACAAATGCTTCACATGTGAAGGTTGAAGCATCTAGCACATTGTAATATTCCTAGTGAGTGGCAATGCAGAAAACACAAATATGTAATGAGTTTTCTAGAATGGCAGTCCAAGCTGCAAAATATTTTGTATTTACATCTAGGAATAGACATACATATGCTATTTTGTTAGGTTTCCCATCTTCTTTTCAATTTTGTTGTGCTTCAGAATAGCTCATGAATAAACAGAACATTTTACAGAGCTTGATTTTCTGTTTAGTTTGAGGAGTCTCTTATCTTCAT
>VZRU01005008.1:62998-76182 GCA_013398155.1 Pedionomus torquatus | reverse complement strand
TTTCCCCCCTTTTTCCTAAATTGCCTTTTTATAATATTACTTATATTTTCATTAAAGTAGTTTAGTTTGCTCTAAACTCTTGAATCTCTTTAACTCCTTCCTCTCCTCTCTTTACTCAAAGGGGGAGAGGGGGGAACATCTGTCACTCAGGTTTTGGTAAATTTGGCTGAAACCACGACACTAGGATTTCATGTTGCCGCTTCAGAAATGGATTTATTTCTGCTTGGTGGCATATGCTGATAGGTGGCAGATAACTGTAAGAGACAAATAAATTTAATTGAAAACTTTTCTGTAGATATGTGAAATCTTGCTATTTAATGACTGGTCAAGATATTTATTAACAATGCAGTGCAACGGCTATGTGTCACTAGCACAAGACAGTTTACACAGAGATATCCAGTGAGATAGCACAGACACTAAAAGTGGACCACTTTTTTTGTGCAAAGAAAACATATTTCTTGATTCTATACTATGCACATGCACTCTGTGCTCTCAAAGATTTAGGCCAAGTGGCTGCCTTAATGCATTTCAAATGAGAAAGCCACACTTCTCTTATCAAATACCTCACAATTTGCTGACTAGGCCTGTACCATGAAGACAGTAAAACTGAGTAAGGCTCTGGGTAAACTCGTATCCCACTGTAAAAACACTGACTTTTTTGAAGTAGCCTCTTATTTGAAATACTGCAATAGAGTTTGATATTTTTCCCCCTAGCATATCAAAAAAATATTTTAAGAAACTTAAACAGGACTAAATCTGAGGAATTGATTTAAATCTTCAGTCAATGAATCAATAGGGAATAATACTTGTGAGCAATGTAAACTGTTTTTCTCTATCTCCAAAAAACCTTGCAAGACTATTTCCATGCAATGTGTCTGACATCATTGCACAGTAGTTCAAAGGTAGCAGTGAAATTACTTGAAAGTAAAAATTTCTTTTTACCAGACATAAGAGCAACTAGAATCACCTAGTGGTGAGAAGTTTTGTTTGGGAACACTTTCTTATTCCAAGGGATTCCAAATTTACATCATTAGTATAATCTGAGTTTATTTAACCAATGCAATTACACATTGAACCTTCAAGCCACCTCCTGAGCACAGTGAAGAATGTTTCCTTTATGTTTCTATGTAGATTCTAAACCATGGAATCTTAGAATTCTTAGCAATTTTCCTTATTTTTCCTAAGGAACTAACATTTCTTTGGAGAGAATGTTTCCCCATAGGAAACTTTGTCCTACTTCTTGTACATAATATGATGAATTGAGTGTTTTCACATAAGAGCTAAACTTTAAAAATATATAAAAACATATGACACTGAGATGCTTTTGTGTATTGCAGCTCATTTCTTCATGCTAGCATGCAAATGAAATTAAAGTAAGACCACTATAATCTTCTCCAAACCATCATTTTGTAAACTGCATCATTTCTATAACATCTGTAGGAAAGAAATCAACTTGCAGTGATTTAAGTCAATGGCATCAACTAAAATGTTGCTAAATGTTGGGACCTACAAAAATAAATATATTCTAAATAATAAAGTCTTCTGTGAACATTAAGTTGGTTGCAGTACAGACACTGCTGAATATTCATAGAATGATTGTGGCAATATCCACTGCTTAGATGCTGTTATGAGTATTCTCACCATACATGTTGTTCATACTGCAGTCTATTAATACTTTATAATTCTGTTTCTTTCTGAAGGTTAGTTTAGACACAATAAAATAATGACTCCTTCCTGACTATCTTTAAGTGCGCTTACACATTTGCTTTTCTGTCAGTGTTCTGATTTGTTAGTTTGTCCTGATAATACCACAACCTAAGGAGTCAACATGAAATTTAATTAAGTTGGCTTTTATGGGAGAGTATGTGAGGAGATAAATGGTTCATGATAAATGAAGTCTCAGGACACAAATTGGAGCATTTATTGATTCACTGGCCATTTATCTTGGAATTTATTCCCTGGCAAAAAGAATATTGCTTTACACTTAAATAAAGGTTTTGAATATTATACTAACCTTTCACCAGGCAGTAATAAGTGCCCTGACCAAACTCATTCAGCTTCACTTCTCATTCATTTAGCTGTCATCATCAGCATTATCATCCTTTTCTACTACAGAGGCTCAGCAAATTATAATGGGTTTATCTGGAATATATAAGTTTGAGCTCCAACCTGTCCACATTCTTTATATCTTCATGGTGTCTAATAAAAACCATACAAATATGATATTGATTCTGGTATTTGCATCAAAATCTACTTTAAATGAAGACCCCATTTCAGTCAGAAAAGCCATTGGGATTTTTGGGGTATTGGTCAGAGCAATTTTGTGATATCAGATTCAGGTTTAATATTTAATGCATAAGCTGATTAAATATTTGTTCCCTGTATAGGTTCTCACACATATATACACAGCTAATACCCAGCATTTATGCTTATAAAATAGTCAAGACATAAGGGATTGGGTTTTTTGCTGTTGGCTAGTCTAGATGTATTTAATTATAAGGTTTCTATTCACTTGGGTTTTGTAAAGCATTTAGGCACAAAAAGCAGAATAGTCACAGTAAGGATTCCATTTAGAGTGTGTCTTAATTGAGGATAACATTTCATAACATTTTTTTCTTTCTTCTTTTTTAAACTCCTTCCTGCTCCAGGCTTTTTAGGGTTATGAACTAAATTGCCTGAGAGATTCTATTTTAAAAAAGAAAAGAAAGCCACAGAAATATTTAACACTGGATAGTATCTCAGCTTTAAGTAGTGCATCCTTTAGCCTGGATTCACATGGGGCACACGTGAAGATCAAATATAAAGTTTCAGACAACTGGGAAAAATAGTTGGTTCTCAGAGGATGCTGAAATTGAGGGGAAAGGATGCCATTATACATGTATTTCCTGGAATAGCGGTCAGTAACCAGGCTGTTTCCATGGCATGGCTTGTGCTGGTGAGTGTTGCTCATATTTGTTCACTGATAGCCACACTTAGACACTAGCATTAGCTGTTAAGTGAAGGATTTTCAAGAATGCCCTGTACGGTCTTGTATGGTGTAGCAGAAATTAATGAGAGGGATGAAAAAGAAAAGTGAATTGGCTGATTTGGAAGTTTGAGGACTAGAAGGACAAGAGAAAGAAGGCACAATGTGTCTCTAATAAACCATGTGAAATCAAACAAAACACAGTGTTTCTAATGGCCTCAGAACACCTCTCATTAGTGTCAGAGGAGAACAAAGTCATCTGAGAGATATTAAAGGCCAAAAGCTTTCCTGAAGAATGTTATGCAAGTGAAATTCTCTCCCTTAAGTAATGGAATGTTTCCTCTAGAAAAATTCACAGAATCACAGAATTGTCATGGTTAGAAAGGACCTCTGAGATCACAAAGTCCAAATGTACACAAAAACACAACCCACTCCCCACACTATCAACCAATAGACCATACCCTGAAGTGCCATATCTACACATTTCTTAAATACCTCCAGGGATGGTGACTCAACCACCTCCCTGGGCAGGCTGTTACTTTGCCTGACCACTCTTTCAGTAAAGTAATTCTTCCTAATATCCAGTCTAAACCTCCATTGCCTCAACTCCAGATCATTTCCTCTGGTTCTGTCATTATTCGCTAAGGAGAAGAGGCCAGCACCCACCTCTTTACAATCTCCTTTCATGCAGCTGTAGAGGGCAATGAGGTCTCTCCTCAGCCTACTCTTCTCCAAATGAAGCATGCAGTTATTTCAGACTCTCTTCCTATAACTTGTTCTCCAGACCCCTCACGAGCTTGGCAGCTCCCCTATAGACACATTACAGCACTTCAATGTCCTTCTTGTAGTGAGGGGCCCAGAACTGAACACAGTACTCGAGGTGAGGCCACACCAGTGTCCAGTATAGAGGCACAACCACTTCCCTTTCCTGCTGGCCACACTATTCCACACAGATCCATTTCACTTGGCAGCTTTCCAGCCACTCTTCCCCAAGCCTGTAGCGTAGCACTGCCTGGGGTTGTTGTGACCAAAATGCAGGACCCAGCACTTGTCCTTACTGAACGTCATGCCTTTGGTCTTGGCCCATTGATCCAAACTGCCCAGGTCCCTCTGTAGAGCCTTCCTGCCCTCAAGCAGATCAACACTTCAGCCTAGCTTAGTGTTGTCTGCAAATTTACTGAGGGTGCATTCAATCCCCTCATCTAGATCACTGATAAAGCTGGCAAGTAACACTGGCTTCAAAAGTCAGCCCTGAGGGACACAAGTGTTGATTGGCCACACATATCTCTCATGTAATCCCTGTTCTGGTAGATTACAATTGCTTTAGCTTTAAAGAAGTCTTCATTCACTGGAGGGCTGGCCTAGGAGATCCTTCCAGAGCAACAAAGGATATAAAAATCAGCTGTGCTGCAGAGCTGCTTATTCTCTATACAACATAGCATACTCTACAGTCAGAAATTAAAGTGGTTCAGGCACTTATACACCTTTCTTTCTCGTCCTCAGCCATTAGCTTCTTCTGGAAAGAAAGTCCAACCATCATGGCTGGTGTTCTATAATCATCTTAAACTGATTCTGGGACCATAAGTGCAAATTCTGTGTTCAACTTGAGCGAATGGCTGATATAGCCAGCAATGTCTGTTTGGGCTAAGAAACCGAAGGTGTATAGATTTGTTATTTTCTTCAATGCTGTTCATTACAGAAAGTAGTGTGCCTTCATTACATTGTTATGAAGGTCTTTTTTTAGTACTTCTTTTGTTACTTTTGCTTCCAGTAGTACAGAATTATTCTGAACATAGAGATACATTTTCTTAGGATGAATTTAAGAGAAATTAAGATTTAATAAAATGATGACATTTTTTCCAGAGATGTCATATAAGTCCCTTCTGTCATACTTGTAGAGAGTTTAAAGTACACCTAGGAAGTTAGAATTATAGATATGGACAACCACATGCATAAATCATTAATTTAAATAGTTATTCATATTTCAGTACATTCATTCATCTAGGGAATGGTCCCTTGGTGTCTCTCTGCCATTCCTTCCACATAATGTTTGATGGCAGAACTTTGGTCTTATAGGTTCAATGAATATACCATTCATTGAAAAGAAAATGGTTTCATATAACTGATACTGATGAACATCTGTGCTACAGTGATGTAAAAATAGTGATTAGAGCATGCTGGTGGGAAACAGGAAATTGATACTTTTTCAGTTATACTTTCAAGCAGGTCAGTTGTAGTATACCTGCTACCCTGATCAGGCTCTGAGGCATATCAGAAAGAGAAATAGTGAGGTAAAATCTTCACTTAATTCTTTAATTACACCTCAGTGAAACTGCACAATCAACAAGAATCC
This sequence comes from Pedionomus torquatus, assembly GCA_013398155.1. Taxonomy (NCBI): domain Eukaryota; kingdom Metazoa; phylum Chordata; class Aves; order Charadriiformes; family Pedionomidae; genus Pedionomus; species Pedionomus torquatus. Next base: position 70,864 of record VZRU01005008.1, on the reverse strand, counting down.
TACTATCTACAAGACATAGACACAGTCACACTAAGAAGGAAGAATGATGTTGTGATAAAAAAAGCCAGTTAGCACAAAACCTGTCACTCAGGTTAATGATCTGTTACAGAGCAGTTGGCCACTCTCCCATCATTTTAAAGTAGACATACACTGAAAGAACTAGAAGCATAAAATACACTTGCCAAACAACAAAACTACTAGGAGTGGGAGGGACTGTAGCTTTTGAAATCTGAAGAACTATCTCTGACTACAGCATTACACATGTATAAAAGAGACATTTTGTACATGAGATGAATTAGGCTGATTAGAGAGAAAGTATCTGGAAGCCACATACTCTAAGTGAAGAGGACCAAGAAGGAAATCACATACTAATTATTTTTATAAAAACAGATAAATGGATAGAAGAAGCTGAAAAGAAAGGCCAGTTTAACTGCCTGAAAGAATCATGTTTCTGTGAACTTTATATGTAAACATGTTTAATATTGCATTTGATCCAGTTTGACTGATTTGACTTTTCTTAACTACAGTCTTCTCAGCAACTGAAGTGTTGCACATCTTTTCGGTCCATAGAACGGAGTCCAGCCATACTATTAACACTAGCTACAAGTTTTTATATTCTTTATTAGCTTTTTTAATTTATTGTAGATTTTACCATGTGTTTCAGAAAAAGTAAGTTATTATGCATAAGACTGCAGTAGGACTGATCACTTTTGACCTAATCTAGTTGTGATAAATACCTTTGTGCAATGACAACATCCAAAGGCCATAATCTGTATCAGGGTCCAATGACACAATGAACTTTGAAAACAGTAGTACGTCCCTTTTCCAAAAATCTTAGGACACAATTTCAGACAAGACATGACAAATGGTTGCACCTAAAAAAAAAAACCAAACCAAAACAAAACATGAAACAAACCAAACAAAACCCCTCTGAAACCAACAAAACCCAGAGAAAAGGAGAGGGTGAACAAGGATAATAGCAACAAGAACAGCTGTTGATATCATGTAAGGTTACACTTGCTGGTCATCAGATCCTCAGAGGCTACAGAGACAGAAGAAAACACTAGACTGTGCTGTAATTCTTCATATCCCCACTATTAAGGCCATAAGAATGAATTAATGCTCTGCCATTTCTTTTTGATTTATACTCTTTCACATGAGACTAAGATGTTGTAATTTGAATAAGTCATGTATTCAAGCTGTAACACTGAAATGCTCTTTCATTTTGAACTTTAGATCGATAGTCTGCTTCAGATTGTTTAGTCCCTGTACTATTTTCCTATTTACATGCTGTCTGGGCCATAGAGCATGAAATCTAAATGTTTGCCAATCAAAGTATAAAATACTAGAAGGTTGAATTTAGTCTATTATTCTAATATAGAAGGACTAAAAATCTTAGTGACGACTTATCCAAAAAAAGGTATAGTAACAGAAAACTAGAGCGCTCTAGGTCAAATTTTGAAACAGAAACGGAAAAACTGCCAGTCTGGAAAATAATTAATTTAAGTATGGATTTCACTATTTGCAACCTCTACAGGCTTCAAATTGTCTTCTGGATTTTCCTTTCTCTATGCTTTACCATACATATGCTTTAATTGTCTTGGAAAAAAGAAAGACAAAAAATTAAGGCAGAGAATGGTAGACCAGTTTCAGAATGTTAAGACAGAGAATAAAACACAATGAGAGTTTTCAGAGGTTTTCTTCATGATGTAGTTAAACTACTAATATCATCCTTTCAGAATTTCAACATATTTTTCCACTGATTGGGCATTTTAACTACTGCTTAGTGGGTTGGACACAAGCATCAGGGGATCTGTGTAACTTTAATAGCAAATAATAAAAAAATAACTCTAAAATGTTAAATGTTAATAATTACTCTCTACTGAAGTGTATTGGAAAGGGTAAGAAATTCTACATGATGAAACTTCATCTTTTAATTGAAAAAAAAAAAAAGCTTTAAAATAAGACAAACAACATCATGTAATCATGGAATTGAGCTAGAGTTGGAAACAACTTTAAAGATAATCTAGAATCAACCCCTCTGCCATGTGGAGGGACACCTTCTTCTAGACCAGGTTGCTCAAAGACCCATCCAACCTGACCTTGAACACTTCCAGGGATAGGGCCTTCACAACTTCTCTGAGCAACCTGTTCCAGTGTCTCACCACCCTCACAATGAAGAATTTCTTCCTAATATCTAATCTAAATCTCTGCTCTTTCGGTTTAAAACCATTACCCCTCGTTGTGTCATTACACTCCCTGATAGAGTCCTTTTTCATGTCTCTTGGAGGCCCCCCTTAGGTATTGGAAGACTACTGTAAGATTTACTTGGAGCCTTCTCCAGGCTGAACAGCCATAACTCTCTCAGCCTGCCCTCTCAGCAGGTGTGCTCCAGCCATACTGAACATATTCAAGGCTCTCCTCCTGCTGGATTAGCTCCAACAAGTCCAAGACCTTCTTATGCTGGGGTTTGCAGAGCTGGACACAGTACTCCAGGTGGGGTTTCAGAAGAGCAGAGAAAGAGATGGAATCACCTCTCTGAACCTTCACAAATATGCTCCTTTTGATGCAGCCCAGGATGTGTTTGCCATTCTGGCTTGGAAGCATACATTGCTGCTTTATATTGAGCTTCTTATCAACCAACACCCCCAAGCTCTTCTCCTGAGGGCTGTTCTCAATCCATCTCTACCCAGCCTGTATTTGTTCTTGGGAATGTCGTGACCCAAATCAATTACCTCCCACTTGGCCTTGTTTAACTTAGTGAAGTTAGTAGGGGTGTACCTCTCAAGCCTGTCCAGGTCCATCTTGATGGCATCCCTTCCCTCCAGCATATAGAATGGAGCACATAGCTTGGTGTTGTCAGCAAACCTGGTGAGGGTACACTCAATCACACTGTCCATGTCACTAACAAATATGCTAAAGAACCCCAGTATCAGAACATCAGAATCACAGACAGCTTGAGGTTGGAAGGCACCTCTGAAGGTCATCTTGTCCAGCCCTCCTACTCAAGCATCGTTACCTAGAGCTAGTTGCCAGGACTATGTCATGGAGTCACAAAATTGGCAGAGTTCAAAAGGACCTCTAGAGACCCTCTAGTCCAACTTCCCTTCTAAAGCAGGATTGCCTAGAACACATCACTCATGACTGTATTCAAGCAGGTCTTGAAAATTGCCAGAGAAGGGGAGTTCACAATCTCCCTGGGCAGCCTATGCCAGTACTCTGTCACAGTCACCCTAAAGAAGTTTTTTCTCATCTTTCAATGGAACTTCCTATGTTCCAGCTTGTGCCCGTTGCCTCTTGTCCTGCCACTGGGAATCACTGAAAAGACTCTGGATTTCTCCTCCATCAACCTACCCTTCAGATACTTGTAAGAATTCATAAGGTCTCCTCTCAGCCTTCTCTTCTCCAGGCTAAAGAGTCTCAGCTCTCTCAGCCTTTCTTCATAAGGGAGATGCTCCAATCCCTTAATCATCTTTGTTGCCCTATGCTGGACTCTCTCCAGTAGTTACCTGTCTCTCTTTAACCGGGGAGCCCAGAACTGGATGCAGTATACCAGTTGTGGCCTCACCAGTTCCAAGTAGAGAAAGAGACTGACCTCTATCCAACCTACTGGCCACACTCTTCCCTACACAGTCCAAGATTCCATTGGCCCTTTTGATGACAAGGACACATTGCTGGCTCATGCTTAACTTACTATGTACCAGGACCCACAGATTCTTCTCCTCAGAAGTGCTTTCCAGCACTGAAGATCCACCCCTAATCTATATTTGTGACTGGCATTCTTCCTCCCTAGGTGCAGGATTCTACAGTTGCCCTTGTTGAACATCATTAGGTTCTCTGCTCAGCTCTTCAGCCTGTCCAGGTCATGCTGTATGGCAGCACAGCCCTTTGGATTGTCAGGGCTGAATGTCCAGATTGTTATTTAATATTTCCAAGAATGGAGACTCCACAACTTCTCTAGGCAACCTGTGCCAGGGCTCAGTCACTTTCATCATAAAAAATTAATATCCTTATGTTCATATAGATCCTCATGTGCTTCAATGTGTGCCTGTCCTGTCACTAGGCAAATCTGAAAACAACCTGGCTCTGTCTTCTTCGAACTGCCTCAGATAGTTGTACAGTGATGAGATTCCTTCTGAGCCAGCTCTTGTTCAGCCTAAACAGTCTATCAGTCTTTCCTCACAGGTGAGGATGCTCAAATCCCTTAATCATCTTAGTGACCCTGTGCTGGTCTTGTTCTAGTAGCTTCCTGGCTCTATTGTATTGGGGAGTGCAGAACAGGACAGGGACTCCAGTGCTCCAGCACTCTCACCAATGCTCGATTAAGGGAAAAGATCATTTCCCTTGACCTGTTGGCAATAGTTTGTCTGATGCAGCCAAGAATGCTTTTCTTGCCACATGGGCACATTGATGGCTTGTGTTCAATGTAGGGTCCACCATGATTCCCAGGGCCTTTTCTGCAAAACTGCTTTCCAGCTGGTCAGTCCACAGCATGTACTGATATATGGGGTTATTCCTCCTCAGGTGAAGATCTTTGCACATCCCCTTGTTGAACTTCATGAGGTTCCTGACAGCCCCTTTCTCTGGCCTATCAAGGTACCTCTGAACAACAGCACAACCCTCTGGCTTACCAGTCACTCCTCCCAGTTTTGTATTGTCTGCAAACCTGCTGATGGCACAGTCAACCCCATCATGAAAATGTTAAATAATACTCAACATACTAATGAGTTCTGAGATGTACCACTGGTTACTGACCTCCAAATAGACTTTACTCCACTGATCAGAGCTCTCTGGGCCATTGAACTATTTTTCAGTTTAGCCCTGTGAACAGATTTCCTTCTTTGTGATATGGCTGGTTATTACAAATATCTAGACAGCTTTCTAATTGCAAATGTCCTGAAGAGTGCCTCACTACTTGATTTGTGCTACTGCATTTCTTTTCTGGGTTTTCATGTTGTTTTCTTTTTCTCTGTTAGTTATTTACTTCTGTTTCCAAATGGCATACAGCAAAATTAAGTGAGTTACAGTGATGTTAACACCCCAAGGGGAAAGGCTACGAAGTATAGGAAGGAAAAGAAAGTTGGGGGACCTAACATTATTGAGCCATTGAGTATATGGGGATAAAGAATGCTTAAGAGCTTTGTAGCTACCAATATTTTCTCTGTTAATATGGAGTTCAAAACATGAGGCATACTGCTCTCTGAAATAGTGGAGGGTGTATAAAATTAGTATAGTATTATTCTCAGTATTTGCCTCCCATTCTGGAGGAACCACTCAGAAGCACAAATGTTCATTCATTGTTCAGTTATGCCATGATTTTATTTTGAGCTTTTTGACATGAATATTTGTTCCCTGGCATACATCTCTGGCTTTCTCACATGGCATTCCCACAAGCAGTTTAAACTATTGCAAAGCAATGTTTTTAGTCTCTGTGAATGCTCACAAAAAAAATGTCCTATATACAAAAAGTGGTGTTACATGGAAAAGGTGTGGAAAAATGCTCCTGTTCTGGTAATAGGATCAAGCAGTAAATTAACACTTTTTTTTTTTTTTTACTTTTTTACTTCTGAAGAAGATTTGAATCATTAACATATTTTGTTTGGTTGGGTTGGGATTTTTTTGGTGTCATTTTCATTTGTTGTTTGGTTTGAANTTTTTTTTTTTTTTTTTTTTTTGTTTTTTTGTTTTTTCTCAGAGAAATAGTCGCAGACAAGGTATAGTATTACTCAGTAGGAGTATTCTTAACTAAAAAAATCCATCTGCATATAATCACAGGAAATAATTTTTTGTGTTCTCTTTTAATATGTAGATGGACATAGTTTTACATGAATGTAATATTTAATCTCCATACACTAGAAAACAAACAATGATGAGTAAAATATTTTTTAAATAAAACTCAGTTCCATTGAGTTTGTGCTCCATAATGTCCCCAAAACTTGTTATATGAAATAATCAGTAAGCAAGAATGCAAATTCACAATCAGCTTAACTTGCAATGAGAAAACTGACTAATTGCCACTAATAATGGAAAAAATATATATTAGGGAAAGAAAAATATTACCAGAAGATTTATTTCTTGTCATTTTCTTTCATTTTCTGCTTAGTAAAAATATTATTACATGAATGTTTTATTTTGGAATTTATCCTCTGCTTTCATGTATCCAATCTTCTGGCTTTGCAGACTGGTGTAAGTTCCTGCTATGTTTTCTAGCTTAGTAAACAGTTCATCAGTTCTGCAGTTTCATTATATATCAGGCAACTTTCAGGCATAGCAATGTAAAACACTAGGATGTAATACTTTGGCTCAGACCCAAAACTAAAATCCTATATCACTGAAGATTAATTTTGGACAACTTCCCAGTGTGATTAGGGAAAACTATTTTTTTGGTGATGTTATCTGGGAAAAATAATTGGGAATAATTCATAGGGAAGGAATAATCCTTGGGACATAATCCCCAACTAGATCTCTAGGTGACTGTCTTCCCCTTGCCCATCTGTGTATTTGATTCTTGTTACAGTCATAATTGGAGGATTTTAAGGGGGCTCCATCCAATTCTGCAGTTAGTGAGCCTGTAAATCTAATTTTTTTTAATGTGGTCATTGCAATCAGAAAAATCATCTGTATCAGAGGTGATCAAATAATGTTCTTTCTGTAAATTATTGCTTGACTTAATTTGCTTCATCCACATTTGCTTTCTCTGGTTTACCATCATTAATGTTTAGAAAGCTGCAGATTAATTTACAGGAGCTGGTAGTCTCAGATTTACCCAGCCTTTTTGATTTAGATTAACTGTGTCTCTCTGTCCATTTTAAGTAGGAGGATGTTGATGTCAATGTCAGAAAGAAAACTAGTCCTAAAATTTAAGATATTAGACTTCAACAAAACAAGCAGCAAAATAAGGTCCTCCATTATGTTACTTAGACTCTACTGATGTACCTGATCAGCAAGTTATCAGAAACAACATACATCAGAAATGGTATCACCTCCTGCACCATCTGTCGGTGATATTTTGTACTCTCTGATGGGAACTTTGTGCAAGGGAGTTTCGCAGCAACATTACACAAAGGTTAAAGAGGCAAAGTGGAAGAAGCAGGTACAGGCTGAAGCTCCAAACACAAAAGTTACCAAACAGGAGAGAGTGAAGGTAGTTGTGTTAAGAGCTCTGTTTTGGTTACCAGTATCACCTTAGGGTTTTTTGGAAAAACACCCCAAACCTCTCAGACAACAAAAAAGAAGGCATCTTTGTCCCTAAAGCACCATTAATGATGTCTGCTAATGCAGAGGTAAGTACTGCAGGAGAACAGCATCCTAATCTATTTCACAGGTTTAGCTGTTGTGGTTTTGTTTGTTAGATCATTCATTTCTTATTATTCAGAGAGATTCTGAGAATAACCCTTTTGTAAAGAACATTGGAAAGAGAGTCAGGAAAGTGGCATCTTATTAGCACACTGTTCTCAGAATAGCTTTCTTCCCTTAAACTACACAGAAATGCTTCTGGGATTTAAAGCATCATGTCCCATTTTATTGCTCAGGACAAGAAAAGGAAATCCATGTGAGTCTGTGGCTTCTAGTATGCTTTGGAAAACTGGTGATTACCAGATTCTTAATTATTTTTTTTTTGTTAGTAGTATGGAGTTAAGCAAGGTTAGAAAGATGTGATTCCGTATTTACTCACATGCAACTTGAATAAAATGAAATGCACATCAGTCTAATTATTTACTGCGGGCTCAAAATAAAACATGATTTTGCTGCCTTCTTGATCTCTCTCCAGTTCCACATGAATCTTATGACTGGATGTATCCAAACTGATAAGATTGATTCAAGCCCTTTAAAAAATCAATAACATTTTTGAATTTCCCACTGTCA
>VZRU01005008.1:32296-55884 GCA_013398155.1 Pedionomus torquatus | reverse complement strand
GGTTGGCTTTCTGGGCTGCCAGCATGCACTGCTGGCTCATGTTGAGCTTCTCATCCATGAGCACTCCCAAGTCCTTCTCCTCAGGGCTGCTCTCCAGCCATTCTCTGCCCAACCTGTATATATGCCCTGGATTGCTGCATTCCAGGTGCAGGACTCTGTACCTGGCTTGGATGAACTTCATGCTATTTGCATTAGCCCATCTCTCAAGCCTATCCACATCGCACTGGATGGCATCCATTCCCTCCAGCGTGTCGACTGCACCACCAAGTTTGGTGTCATCAGCAAACTTGCTGAGGGTGCATTCTATCCCACTGTCCATGTCTCTGACAAAGAAGTTAAATAGTACTGGTCCAAGCACCAACACTTGTGAGACACCACAGTTTATACCAATATAATTCTTTCCTCTTCTTCCTTTGTCTGACTTCAACCAAACATTCAAACTGCTTACTGAATGCGATTTATTTGCCACTGTGCACTGCAGTTCTCCACTATGATAGGGATGACTTTGCTCTTGCTCCATTATTTAAAGGCATTGGGTTCCCTGAGGAAAAATGTGTGCCTAGGGAGAGGACAGATGCACATGTTCGTGTCTGTTCTGGAATACAAAGAAGTCAAAGGACTGAGCAGTGAACATTGCTGGAAAGATTCCATTTTATTATGGTCCTGAATTTCCCTCAATATTGCAGTAAGATTGAATCAAGTTGCAGAAGATTTTTATGAATGAGTCAGGAGTCTGCGACTGCTCAATGTTGTCATACAAGTGATCAGTCCTATGGCCAATTGCATTGTTCAGATTGTTCAGATGAATAAAGAGGTTGTTTCATAGCTGGGAGCCATTGACACAACACAGTTTCATTTTTCTTGTGGACATACTAGATTATATTTAAGACCAACAACATTTGCTGAGCATTTTCCTGAATGGATTTCAAGCATATATAAGAAAATTTATTAGGATTTTTTTTTTTTTTTAAATAAGGTAAAATATTTTTCAGTTACATTATACTATAAGGATTTTTATTAGCTCAAAAATATGAGCAAAGCTAATTTCCTTTCACTACAATATCATTAGCTGAAAAAACAAAATCATGTAAATACTTTCAATTTATTGGGCTGTAATTCTCCCGTGTGTAAGTTTAGGTTTATTTGGACACATGCTGCTTAGACAAATACAGACTTTTTTTTAAATTTTTTCTTTTTTTTTTTTTTTAAGTTAGGATAACATTAATGGATCAACAGTGAATATTATTGTACCAGTTTAAGCACTTAGGTTTGAGATTTTTTCATAGTTTTTAGTTTTTTAAATATGGAGTTTCCAATAGGCTTTTTCCTCCCCCTGAACTCCCAGACACCACTGAGTTTAAATAAAAGTTTTGAGTCTTTATTCACTGAAGTATGATACTAGTGTACTAGCAGACAAGTCACAGAATAATGATTTCTCTGAAAAGATGCTGTTACCAAAGAACAACAACAACAACAAAAAAACAAACAAACAAACAAACAAAAAAACCCAAACAAACAAAAAAACCCAAACAAAGCCAAACAAAACCCAAAAGAGAAACAAAGATAAAGAAACCCACACCAAACCAAGGACAGAACAGTTTGTAAAACATCATTACACTGATTTTTGTAGGACATTCAATTCACTGTATTTTTCCAGGTCTGACATTGGTCTTCAAGAGAGTAATCAGAGAAAGTACAGTGAAAAGCAGTGGAAAGAACAGGTGATCAGTGACAATAACTAAGTCTTTAGTCTAAAGAAGGACTGGCAAGGATCGGGACAGAAGTCTTCAAATACAAAAGTCTTCAAATTTATAAGACAAGAACGAAATCTTTTCATATACACATACAAGCAGAAATAAGGATCTTATAAGTCAATGACAAAAGTTCCTATTAGATATTAGGAAAGCTGTTCAGTGCAACAAGTAAGAAATGCTGGATAGGCTGAATGGAAAGGTTGATGTATCTTCATGATCTGTTCAGGCTGTAAATAAGTGACTATTCAAAATATCTTATGGGAGGCATATGGAATAAATGAGCTCGTTAGGACTTCTCAATATACAAAAAAGATAATGTCTATTTTCCAGTCAAGCCCCGAGTTTGTTGTATTTAAAACATGTTGATTTAAAAGGCAATTTATATACCACATAGTCCTCAGACCAGCATTTTGCTCAACCATTTTTTTAAATCCTGATGTGTTATGCATATTTGAAAGTCTTGTTCCAAACCAAAATTTCAAGTAATTTAATATTCTCCATCTTAGTTTTGTTAGATGTCTCCCTGCAAGAAAGAAATAAATGAAATCTATTATCCTAGCTACAGAAAGATATACTTTATGTCAGACATTCTGAAAGTAGTGTTACAAAGTATTTTTCAGGAAGAAATTTTTTTCCCCCCAATTTTTACAATTTACTTGTACAGCATAAGTCTCAGTTCCATTAAACTCTGGTTTTAGAATCTCTTTTTGTCAGCTCTACACGGATATAGATTTCTCCATCTGACACAAAATTGACCTTTTCTCATTCATTTAAATAAATTTATTTCTGAAACCTATTTCTGAACCATTGCTAGTTCTTAATGATTGCATCATGACTGTTCCATTAAAGTATTAAAATCTCTTTTGTCCTGAGCAAATATCTTTAGAGTATGCAGTTGTCCACTTATGTTTAGATTTTAAGTTACTTGTAGCAAGGCAAACATTTACACTGAATTAAATGTTGGCTTATTTGAAAAAACAAAACAAAACAAAACCCCACAAAAACCAAAACCAGCAGGAATTAATTTTATAATGAGTATTATTACCAAAGGCCAAGAAGATCTGCATAAATTAATTTGATATGGGTGTATACATTTCATGTGACATATAATAGTTGGAGATATATTAATGCACATTCATTCCTCTTGAGCACACACTGCTTAATTGGACAGGGTATGTTGTGCCTGTGTGCCTAGTACACTACTACCCCTTCCCCAGGGCTCCTGCTCAATCCAAAACTAACAGCAGCACTTGTGGTGGTCTGCACTCATACTCTGGGGGACAGATGGCAACATAGCAGCCAAATGCTGTCTGTAATAGGGGCATAGATGTGTTGCTAGTATGCAAATATGACTATAGGTCAACCATCTTGTTCTATAAAGAGTGGGACAGTGCAGGGCCTGTTGTGTTCTGCACTGAATCAGACTGCATGGCAGGGTCTCCCCTTCAGCAGGGACATCTTTCAAAGATACTCAAAATCACAAGGATTTTCTTGCTGCTGCAGATCCTCATTAAGTGGTTAATAGCATGCTAAACTTTGAAATCTTAGCTAAGTGATATAAAAGATTGATTGGGCATATAGAATTCTTTAGACATAAATGGTTGACCAAGCCTGGGACTGGGTTTGGAGCCAGCTGCACCTAGATTCCTGAAAAGGAGTATAGAAAGAAAGTGGATCTTTTCTGAACCTCATGACTCTGTAAGAGTGTCTCCCTGACAGTTTTGTCTGACCCTGTCCTCTATGCAGAAAACAAACAAGTGTACCTTGCCAACGAATCTTGTTAAATTTATCACATTTACAATCAAACTTTCCTAAATTGTTGTTTTGTATCAATAAATATATAATATATTGCTGCTTCTCTTTTACAAATAAACTGTATCACTCCATTCATGACATATGTTGTTCTTCCTGGCTGTTCACCATCTTTTTAACAACCACTGGTTCTGGTACACCAGAGATACAGTTTGTTCTGAGAATTCAGTATGTTGAAATCAATAAAAGTAACATGCACTTAAGAATATTCAGGAAAGTTGGACAGAATGGAAAAAAAAACCCCAAACCCACAACCTGAAAATGTTAGATAAGTATTTGACCAAAGCAAAACTTTCCCCAAACCTCAGTACAAAACATATCTCCTTTGTATGCCACATTCATAATACCCATAATTTCTCCTGAAAATATGCAATATCTCCAAATTAACATAAGTGTCCTTAAGGGTAGCTTGAAAGCACACTCTAAGAAAAAACATAATGAAAAGATTATTATGTTTTATTATTAAGGGTCTATTCTTGGTTGTTTTTTTTTTTTTTTTTTTAAATTTTGTTTGGCTAAAAAAGTGGTAAAAACAAACACTAATCTGATTTCCTCAGGAATCAAGACAGAAATTAGTCTTTCTCTGAAAGACTGTCTGGTGGCATTTTCCTTGTGTTGGTCTGCACCATGTCAGTTGTCAGAAGTATCTCACAAAATTGCATGTGCTACCGTTAAATACTTGAATCTTTGCTCTACTGTTTGGCCTTGTGTAGTTACAGTTTCCTATTTCTTTTCAAACATCAAAAGGAAAAGCTTTTATTTGAACGAGTGTTTTTAGGTGTTTGGAACAGAATGATGTGTTTTCTTCCTCTCTCCTTTTGCATTCCCTGTTGTTTTCCTTATTAGAACCTTTTGAAGAAGACCTGTAGACCTGGCTTGAGTCTGTGTGAAGATTTGCTTTAGTTTAGCTGACAAATCACCAGAAGTGATGTGCATCATGTAAGTCAAGGCTGCTGAAGAAAAAAGTACAAGAGTACTTAAGTAATTAAAGCATGTAATTTTATATACTCAATGATGTTCTACTAATGTAATCACACCGTTAAGAAACTCGGTGCAATTAAGGAGAAATGGGTGTATGAATACGTTTCAATAAAATGTATTGAAAGTTTATCAATTTTTATCTTGTACCAGAAATATTGGTGAAAATTAAAATATTATGCCCTGTCTGTCATTTGCGGTATTTACAGCTATCATAAAATTGCAGGTGCACAAAATATCATAGAAGTTTTACAAAATCAGCCTTAAAAAGTAAATTAAAATTGGTTGCCTAAAATTAAACTGCTTTAAGATTGTTAAAAAGGTAACTGGAATGACACTTCTGACTTTCCAGACAACTCGAGAATTGACTCAGTAAATTACATTGGCCAATGTACTCTCTTCGTATTGTATTGTAGGCTTAGACTCAGAGTAATTGTGTGAATGATTAAGGTAATAATGTTTGAACTGTGACTTGAAATAAAGAAGATTCCTTCTTGCTTCCTTCCAATTAGGTATGTATAGACTGCCTGCTAGAAATATATTTCCCAGAAATAGTTTGCTGGATGCCTTTTCCCACATTGTTTTTTGTACATTGCGATGTGTTCATGCATGATAACATGATTTTGACATCCCAGAGGAGCTCAGCATTGTGGGATGGAGCATTAGATCTCAATTCCGTCTTTCAAAAGTCTTTGGGGAATTTCTAGCCTTTAAATCTAAATGGTTTTCGAGTACTGATCTTTTAAAATATGAGAGACTTTTACCTGGTCACATCTATTTTTCACAAAACAGATGTTACCTTTTGGTCTACAAATAGCTCTTGAAAGAATGACCTCACAGAAATTAAGAGACATAACTTGGCTATGAGAAGATTAGCAAAATACTAGACTGTACCAAAATTTACCTTTTCCTCTGTCCAGCTCAATTGAATGGAATTTTAAATTTCCTAGGAATACTGCCTCTCTAAGAAAATTCTAATTGCTGAAGATCACTATTGTTGTGATTGTGTTGACACTTGAACTTATTGTTGTGACTCTTGAAGCAATCTTAGTTGCAAACAGATTTTTTTCCAGCTGAACAAGCATTCATACATAAAAGTTAGAGCTCTAACCTGAATATCCTGAGGCTGAAAATAAGTCAGGAAAAAAAGATTCAGTAGCCTTTGTTTACACTAACAGATATTTGTAGAAAACACATTTTTTTAATCACTTAGGGGTTCAGTTAACATAACCCACTTTCCATAGATTTTCCTAAAGATCGTGTATTTTTACTGAATAGTTAATTCTATCTCTTATTGGTCTATTTCTCCTTTTCATTTGAACAGGATTTAAAAGTGCTTTCTATCTTATCTAGTTTACCAAGATGAAGACCTAGATTGGAACATAGGCTCCATGAAAACTCAGGTCATTACATCATTGAGAAGATAAAAGTGAAGTAACTTGTGCACTGAATATCCTTCAATTCCTTTTCATTATTCTTTGTGAAGAACAGACAAAAAGACATTCACAGAAAATTTGGGAAGAGTTCTAGACCTCCCCAGTATAAAGACCCATAGCTGCTGTACATCTTCAGACACAGAAAGAAACAGTAGGTGATTGTCCCCCTGTACTCAGCACTGGTGAGGCCAACCTCAACTATTGTGTCCAATTTTGGGCACCTCAATACAACAGAGATATCAAGGTACTGGAGTGAGTGCAGAGAAGGGCAAGGAAGCTGGTGAAGGGACTGGAAAACAAATCATATGAAGAGTGGTTGAAGGAGCTGGGATTGTTTAGTTTGAGGAAGAAGAGGCTGAGGGGAGACCTCATCACTCTCTACAACTACTTGAAAGGACACTGTAGAGAGGTTGGTATCTGTCTCTTCTTGCAGGTGATAGAATGAGGGAATGGCTTCAAGCCCTAACAGGGTAGGTTTAGTCTGAACATTAGGAAAGAATTTTTCATGGAAAGAGTGGTTGGGCATTGGAATAGGCTGCCCAGGGAAGTGATTGACTCGTCATCCTTGGACGTGTTTAAGAGTCATTTAGATGTGGTGTTGGGGGATATAGTGTAGGAGAGAACTTTGTAGACTAGGTTAGATGGTCGGGCTTGGTGATCCCAAAGGTCTTTTCCCGTCTAGATGATTCTATGATCCTACTTGCCCCTTACTACTAGTATGCCCAATCACTGCTTGCACTGAGGTTATGGTAGTATGAGTGCTCAGTCTTTCTAAGGGACACTAACAACCAGTTGGGTGAGGCTGGGAAACACTGGAAAACAAAGACACAATGAAAATTTTTTTCTCTGTCTTGCTTTGCACTTTCTGGATTTTAGCAACTTTCTCCAACCTTCAAAGGAGCAGTGCTCCAACACAATATGTTAGTGTACTTACTAGGAGAGAAGAGCAATTGCTGTGATAGCACTTAGCAACTGTGCAGCTTTTTTTCTAGGTATCTGTCAAACTTATGTAAGGATAAATATCAGTTATGACCATGGAAACGACTGTACAAATCAAATGACAGCATATTAGTATGATACAAGACTCCTGTCGCCTAAACTAAGACTACAGAGTCTACTATGTGCCTAGCATGAATTGGATATTTCTAGAAGCATGGGCAGGCTTATGCCAAACAGACTGTTCACACTACAAGTAGGCAATGTTATTTTTCCCCTCCATGGATCTTTTAAGTATGACAACATACTCTCCATTACAACTATTAGACACTAGAATGCATTCCTCTTACTGTGTTGGCATTACAATCTGAATCTGGCATATGCTGTGGGAAGCACCATACTGCAAAACTGCTTCTGCTCACTGTTTCTGCTACAGAAAAGCTGCCTGAATGTACTCAAGTGACCCGTGCACCTGTGCTGCCATTCTTCTCTAAGCTCAATGTTGAATTTCCATATTAGAATTCTGAAATGTGCTTGTGTGTGATCACACACATATATGTGCACTGCACAAGCACATATCCATACACTTATAAAAGTGCCACATGATTTTCAAAACAGCTAGGAGGACAGTTATTCTCAATTTCAAGTACTCCAGGAGAGTAAGTAGCAGTTCTGAATTGCAGAAGACAGAAATGGAAAAATATACTCCACATGCCCCATGAAATAAATTGGCATGAACTTTCTAAAATGGGTGGTAACTGATGAACACAATTTGTTGACCTAAATAATATTTTCCTCTCTTGTATGTCTTTATTTCTCTCATAACCTCACTTGTTCCAGTAGCTAATGTAGTAATACAGAATTAACTCTTTTTAAAAAATTATTTATATAGCTAAGCATTCTATAATTTTTATAAAGATGAATAGTGAAAAAAAACCCCACCAAAACTAGAAGGCACTTGTCTTTTTGCATGCATCCATGGAAAGCTGAGATATCTAATATTGAAGGATGAAATTTTTAATTATAACCTGTTATTTCGATAGGTTTTTGCCCTGCTGTCAGAAAGTGACTGTACAGGGACACTATGACTTAGTCTTTTATAAATGGAAAACACTTGAACTCTGCACTATGTGCTGCAGCATAACATCTATTCTAAGAAGAGCAACTGTTCTGATCCCAATAAATATAGCTTTAAAAAAGGGTTGAAAGCCCAGATGACTCAGGAGATCAGTAATAGACTGTAGAGTCTTTTCACTTCTAAGTCATTAGTTCAAGTGCAGCCCCGGCTGGCAGGGTTTGAATCACTGCTCTTTGATGGCAGTTAGAAAGACTGAAGAAAATTCTGTATTTTTTGTTCCTGTTGTGTTTCACAGAGCATCTGTGTTACAAAATCCTCATTATTAAACACCATCCAATAGAAACCTAGTAAACTAAATGGATGTTCTGTTTCAAGCCCTATCTCTAGGCTGGGAAACAATCTTTTACCTTACTATAAGATTTTTTTCATCCTGAATTCCCATGTCAAAAGCAGAAGCATTTGGGTTCAGAGTAGAAAATTGTTGGCAAATCTTCCTGCTTTGGTTTACTGACTGTAAATTACGGATATTGCTTCTTTTGTCTCCATTATTTGACATCCTTATTAGCTTACAGCCCAAACTCATCAGGACAGATAATGCCTTTCCTGATGCTATCAATGTAACAGAGCAGGGAATGTTTACCTATATTTAGTACTTATGGCAGTAGGAACCTTAGTTATTGTAGTTGCATTCTCCTATAATGGAGAAAAAAAAATCCTTTAGGAAGAATATGTGTTATATCTTAGATCCAAATATCTGAGTCTCAGAAAGGAGGTAAGTTACTTGAGTAGCTGTTTACTTTCTATATATACATTTGTATCCTCTTTTTCCTTAAATGTGCAGATAGAGAGAAAAGGATTTTTGCTATTTTTCTTAACTCTGTTGTGTCAGTGCATATTTTACTTAACACGTATCTGTGTGCCTGTCACTAATATTTACCTAGCATAGCCCGTGTCAATTTTTTAAATTTGTCCCTGTCTGGAAGGCTTGTACGTGTTACCTCTTCTTGCTATTTCTTGAATTTCTATCTCATGATTTTCTTGAATAGAGATTGTTAAAAATACATGTATGTTTAAAAGTATATATATTCTTAGAGAAAACAAATCAAAGCAATAACAACAAAACTAAATATCCCACAGCTCTTCTAAAATTGCCAGTGGAAGTATCTCCAGAAAAAGAAAAACAAAACCAAAAAAAAAAAAAAAAACCACAAAAAATCAAAACACAACAAAACAAGAAAAAACTGCCAAAATAAAAACCAGGAAACAACCCCAAAACCCCATGAAAAGGTTCAGTATCTTGACAATTAGGTTTGTGTAAAGTTGCAGTTTAGATAAAACATCATTGCTGTAGGTAAGATAAACTGTCACCCTTCCTTGAAGGTAGCTATAAAAGCCACTTAAGAATTCCTCTATAAAAAGTAGTAGTCATCACTGAAATCATAGGTACATGACATTTTATAAAACAAGGGTATATGTGGACAGTAAGACTTTGCTAAGCTTTTGGGGTTTTCTATTTGGTGGGGTTTTTTGTTAGTTTTCATTTATTTACTGGGGGATCGTATTGTTTAGGTTGGGGTTTGGTTGTGTTTTTTTTTTGTTTGTTTTGTTTTTTTGTTTTTTTGGTTTGTTTTTTTTTCAGTAGGCATGTGTACATTTACATGTGACAAAGAGAAAAGAAGTGATGAAGTATCACTGAAAGACTTAGAGAAGAAACAGGAAGCCAAGCACCTCCCAAACAGGCATTGAGAGTATGAGTCTGAAGAAAGTTCAGAGCAAGGGAAATTGTTCAAGGAAATTCAAGGGAAGTTTTGAAAAGATGTGGAGCTTTAACCAAGGAAATCTTTTTATTGTTTGATTCTTCATTATTTAAGCAATTGAATCTTTGTACTTTGTACCTTACTCTTTTACCAATTATTCTTCATGAAATATACAAATTATGGGGGAAAAGTTTCCATTTGATTTGTGCCAAATCAGACAATATTTGTTTGGCTATAATTTTGAGCAAAATCTCCAGTTTCTAAGATTCAAAAGACTCACTGCTTTATTTCTGTGTCAGGCTTGACTTTGAAGTACAGGCTAATGAAGGCAGAGGGAAAAATTTACATTAATTTTGGCTAAAAAATATTTATGAATGGGTTTCGCTACTCAAAAATGGAATTTTAAAATGCTGAAGGGGACATGAATTAAAGTCATCAGGATTTTTCTGTGTGGCTGCTAAGGCTTTGTATTTCTTCATTATAATGACAACATATGTGAAGAGAGAAATCAAACTGTTTCTTGCTTTGTCACATACAGCAAAATATTACACAGCTTTCTTGATACTGTTCTCATTTCAGCCACATAATCTTCAAATTATTTAAAAAGAAAGTGAGTTGGACTTGATACAAGCTGGCTGGCTAAGACACAGAGACAGAGAAAAAGCTGTACTGACACTGGCATCTTTTTAAATGAAAATGAAAAATAAAATAAAAAACTCCAAACAAACAAACAAAGAAACAAAGAAACAAAGAAACAAACAAACACACAAAAGCTAAATAAAAAACCCCAACCAACCAACCAACCAACCAACCAAAAAAACCCTCCAAACCACACATGAAAATGCCAGCTAAAAAGTTGTTTGTTTTTTTTAATTTGAGCAGAATAAAAAAAAAAATTACTTTATGGCTAAGTCCAGTGATTCTTTTGATGGCTAGACCATCAGCCTCTCTGGGCGTATTCTGTTTTTTGTATCAAAAAAATACCCCAGACGAACAACTAAGCTTTCTTTAGCACAGCTGCTTACACCCAACCAGAAGGGTACTACAGCATACACTTTCCAATGAGAATGGGTAACAATAAGGAAATTTGGCAAAAGAAAATGACTCATAGAGACTGAAAGCAATAAGTGACTGGAGTCAAAACATGGTGAGAGGTAAAGACACATCACAGAATAAATAGATATAAGAAACTACTATGAAATTGTAGTATTGGGTTCAACTTATAATTTAGGAAGATATGTGAGACAAGGAAGTCTGACAGTTTTTTGGTAATTCTTTTATTATATTTCTGAAAAACTATGCCTGGACTTCAGAATTTACTGATCCTTTGCTGCTCACCAGAATAAAAATAACAATCCAGAGCTTCTGCATAGTTCTTGGTTACGATCCCAGCACCCAAAGAAAAACTTTCTATATTGACTTTACAAATAAACAAAGTCAGACTGACCAAATCTGCTACTACACCCTCATTTACACAGGCCAGTGACATTCAACTAATATATTTTTGCAAGGGTAATAGGTAGGTAAAAGACTAGAAAGTATGGAAGATGGAAATAGGAATATCAAAATAGCACCAAGCACAGATTTAACCATATGAACATATAATCATATACAGTAAACTGAATTTAGTACTGCTCCAAACAGAACCGCAAATATTATAATTCTTTGCTGTTTCTAGAAAGGAACTGCATTTCAATGAAGCAAGTCTGCTTAGAGATTACTGATAGGCAGTAATTCAGTTTAGCAGGAGGTTATAAATGCTCTGGTTAGCTCTGGTTATAAATGCCATAGAGCTATTAATAAGGTATGTAATATGAATGTGAAAATTGAAATAGTTATTTTTTCATTATTTAATTATTATGAATTTTTAATAGTTTGGGATATTCATACTAATAGTCTGGGATATTTATACTAATATAGGAGGAGCTGTGGACTCCCTTGAGGACAGAAAGATCTGGATGGAAAAGATAGACGGCCCATCACCAACAGTACGAAAATTAACAGGAACAAGTGCAAGATTCTCCACCTGTTAATACTTACAAACTGAGGAATGAGAAGCTGAAGATCAGCACTGTGGAAAAGGATATGGGGGTTTGTGTTGATGGCAGGTTGAATATGAGTCAACAGTGTGCTCTGGCAGCAAAAAAAGTCAACTGTGCCCCGGGGGCCATGAAGCACAACATAGGCAGCCCGTCAAGGGTGACTACTGTCCAATTCTACATTTTAGTGGTGCAGCCCCACCTTGAGTACTGTGTGCAGTTTTGGGCACCTCAGTATAAGAAGGACATCAAACTATTAGAGTGTGTACAGAGAAGGATAACCAAGATGGTCAAAGGTCTTGAACGCAAGACTTCTGAGGAGCATCTGAAGCCATTCAGTTTGCTCATACTGGAGAAGACTGAGGGGTGACCTCATGGCAGTCTGCAACTTCTTCAAGAAGTGTAGTGGAAAGAGAAGTGCTGATTTCTTCTCTCTGGTGACCAGCAATAGGACATGAGGAAAGGGAATAAATTTTAGTTAGGGGAAGTTCAGATTGGATGCTAGGAAAGGCTTCTCCATTGAGAGCAGACGGTCACTGTAACAGGCTCCCCGAGAAAGTAGTAGGCACCAAGTCTGTCAGAGTTGCAGGAACATCTCAATGATGTTCTTGAATGTCTTAGTCATATGATTTAGTTTTAGGCATTCCTGTGAAAAGCAGGGAGTTGGACTCGATGACCCTGATCAGCCCTTTCCAACTTCAGATATTCTAGGATTCTATATTGTGTGGTGTCAACAGTAGCATTGTGTATTCTTCATTTATTGTTAATTTCATGGTAGTACCCAGGAAAACTTTACTCCACTGCCTGAAAAAGAGCCCATTATCTTGATAGTAGACTGGCAGGAATATGTTCAGTGATAAAGCTTTAAGTTACTGTATTTACCTGAAGACTGCAGGGCTCCTCCAGGCAACAGTACCTAAACAGTACAGAATAAAATTCAGATGACATCAACAGAACCCCATATGCACCAAGAAAAAACAGTTCTTTGCTGTCCTATTTCTGTCAAGCATTGCAAAGCTAATAGGAAGACACCTATTTGATCTATTTGCTTCTCCTAGTGATTGATTTAAATTCCCCAGCTTTTGTAGGGGTATAAAACACATTTAATCAGTCCAGCTAGGCACCTTACATAATTTAAGGTTGATATTTCTGAGAGTGTATTTACCATGATCTAAATCACCAGAAAAATTCTCAGTGCTCAGCCCAGTAACGTTAGGTGTATATAACCTTTGCATCTTTTGTTTTACAACCAATACATATTCTGCAATTGAATTGAATAGGATCATTTTATAGTGTGCATTAGTAAAAATGTGGCCTCATTTTGCTCTTTTATATGTTGATTTTGCTCAAATTTCAATGGACTTACTCTGGATTTACATCACTGTAAGAAAGAAGCATTTGACCCCATGCTGCTGTAGCTCCTTGTTAGGATATCACACAAAATATGCTTAGTTGACAACAAGTTCAGCTATAAATATTTTATAAAATATCTGCAAAAGTTTTATGAACAGCCCTGCTCCCATATATCCCTAGTAATCTACAGTAATACTGCTTTTACAGAGCCAGATAGAGAATCCTTTATTCCCATTAGCAGACAGTGAGTCATGCATTTGGGAGTATTCCTGTGATTAAGAACTCACTAGCAAAATGGAGGGTTCGATATTCTCAGCTTATCCTCAAAACACACATAAGAAGAAAATATATAATTTCTATAATGAAGTAGATGCTACCAGTGAGATTCTTCTTGGATGCCTTAGAGCTTTGAAATAACCTATAATAAATGAATAAATGACCAAATAAATAAATAAATAAATAAGAAACAGGGAGTACTATCAAGTTTGTTTTCTTCAGGAGCTCTTGCACTTACCATGAATGAGAAAGCAATAGGCAGAGGTGAAATTGTATTTGCAGGTGGAAGAAAATCCTTAAGGGAGAAGGATCATCTTTTCTGCTACAGCAACTGAAGTCTGTGCTTTTAGCCTTTGAACACACATGCATCCTGATTTCCATATTACCAAATGAAAAAATGCTGTATGGAAGTGAAGCAGTATTATTTTGCTGTGACACTGTCTGCTTATTGTCATAGTAAGTGGCAATCCTGTCTTTCTTTCAGTTCACACTGTTATGAGTGGTTCACTGTTTCATCACACCGCTGTATTTGAAAGGCATACTGTCAACATCAATCTTGTTTCTGTTTAAACACAAGGGGGAGGGGAGCAAGCAAAGAGAATGCACAGGCAGAAGCATCTGAGTATGTAGATTTTCTGTCTTTGTCTGATTTCTGTGCTTATTCTGCTAGGCTTTCTAGGGCAGTGACTGCATCTTCTTTGTGCTTGTACATTAATAGAGTAATTCAATTTCCATTTTGGTTGGAGATTATAAACTGTACTGTAGCACAAATTAAAAATAAAATAATGTTTTATTATCTGAAATGACAATTTTATTTGGCAACATTATTTAGCTTTCTTGTTTTAATTGCTTCTAACAGTGACCAGTAAAGGGCATCCTTTTAATGTTGTTTAGCAGAATGAAATAAAGTAGTGGCAGCTACAGAAAATATTTTTGTCTTCACTTGTAAGATCTTTCCATTTGGTATTTAAAATAAAAATAATTTCTCTCTATCCACCTGTCCAAAATTTAGTTAAGGGAATTTTTTATTGCCTACACATGGTTTCTCTCATCTGCACAGTCTATTAAAAATAAAACCAGGATATTTGCAAGTAAACTCAAGAATTCTCTTGATCTGATTTAACCTAATTAAAAATTTAGAGTTGTGAGCAATGAATCTTATTTCATTTAATCTGAAAAAGTTGGAAGTTCATGGTAGATATTGTTTTATTTCAGTAGCATGCAAAATGATATGGGCATATATTGCATATATGAGCTAGGAGCTAGGAACACATGTAACTAGATTTAAAGCAACATGAATCATTTGATACCCAGGGACAACAACAGGAATCGTTGCACATACCCTAATGGTCACTGGATGATAATAAAAGGACACTTATTTATTTATAAAGTCAAACAAGAGAGATAGACTTATGATACCTCATTACTATGATAATGACTAAATCTGGCTCCCTTCCTAAGTGTATAGATATGCACACAATTTAAAGGATTTTTTTTTTCACTTCAGTGGGTGGGGTGAGAGGTTGGATAAAATGTATATTAGTAAAAAGCTGCTTTAACTTGTGGGTTTTTTTTCCTGTTTCCAGGCCAAGAGAGAAGTACATTTGTAGCTTAATGCTTAAAGTAATTAGCTTATGTTAAAGTATTGATTTTACATTAAGGAAGATAAACAATAAAATATTGACAATGGAATGTACTTATTAAGACTGTCACTTTAGAGATGAAAAGACACTGTATTCTTGACAATATTCTCTGTAGTTTCAAGATGTAAATTACATACTATTACAACAGGCAGAATTGCTTAGTCAGGCCTGGAGAACTTTCAGCATCCTGGTGCTGGAGGTCCAGGTCAAAATGCTCATTTGGATTAAATATGGACCCAAGTTAATGTATGAATCACTTCAAATCATACTTCCTCATTTTAACAGAAAATCAATTGTGAGGAATAGTATACAGGCATTCTCATGAGGCACAATACAACCTTCCTGTACATCTTGTAAACTTGTTGCCACTGTGGTAACCACAACTACAGTATATTTCTTGGCTTGTTTCTAATTTTGTTTGGAGATGCAGAAAAATCTAAGATGCTGTTAAAAGTTAAATTCTTCTAGTTCTAAGGTAACTTTTATTTTCATGATTATGTGGATGTAAGTAAGTGTGATAAGAAGGAACAGTCATAGGACCTGATGAATTTTATCCACGGATCCTGAAGAAGGTGGCAGATGAAGTTGCTAACTTCCTTCCATTATATTTAAAAAGTCATGGCAGTCTGGTGAAGTTCCTTCTACAAGAAAAGGAGAAGCATAGCCCCCATTTTCAAAAGGGGAAAAAAAGGAAGACAGGTGAGTCAGTCTCAGCTCTGTGCCTGGCAAAGTCATGGAGAAGGTCCTCTTTGAATCTCTCCTAACGCTAAGGGAAAATAAGGTTGTGATCAGTAACAGCCAATATGGCTTCATCAAGGCCAAGTCATGCCCTTCTACCATGGTGTTACAGCATTTGTGGCTAAGGGGAGAACAACAGATACAATCTACATGGATTTATCCAAAACATTTGACACTGTCTTGCATGACACTCTCTAAATTGGAAAATCATGGATTTGATGGATGGACCACTTGGTGGATAAGGAAATGGCTAGAAGGTCACATTCAATGGGTTGTAGTCAAAGGCTCAATGTCAAAGTGGAAGCCAGTGGTAAGTGGTGTTCCTCAGGGACATTTTTCTTGGCAAAAGGAACAGTCAGATTGATTGCACCCTCAGCAGGTTTGCTGATGGCAACAAGCTGATGTTGTAGTCAACACACTGGAAGGAATGAATGCCATCCAGAGGGACCTGTACAGGTTTGAGAGGTGGAACTATGTAAACACCATGAAGTTCAACGAGGCCAATGTCAGGTCCTGTACCTGGGTGATGACAATCCCAGGCACAAATACAGGTTGGGCAGAGAATGGACTGAAAGCATCCCTCAGAAAGTGCTTGTGGATGAGAAGCTCAACATCAGGTATTATGAAATCACTTATATAAAAGAAAGAACTGTTAAAAAAAATGTTCCACTTGAATGCAACAGCAGAGAAGCTGCAGTAGAAATTTTGGTTGGTATTTGTCATGCCAAGTAAGCAGATTCATGGCCTTCTTTAGGTTTCTTTAGGCTCTGCCCCCTCAGAAATCACAGCAATGTTGTACCTTAGGTGCAATGCTTCTAGGTGTGGTGAGAAAGCATGAACAGTTTTTCCACACAGTTCAGCTCATACCATCTGTCTCCCTTGAAAAGGCATCTTCTGACAAAGACGATGACTTTTACACCACGGGGAACATAAAGAATATCATTGCCCTAGATGCTATTTAAAAATGAGATTGAGGCTGTTGAACCCATGCCCACATCCTCTTTACAGAACCAGGTATGAATGTACTGCCATTCTCAAGAAAAAGAAATACATTAAAAAAAAAAAAATTACTTCCCATCTTGCTTCACTGTGTACCACACAGATTTTTATCTCTAAAATGGGACAGGAAAAAAAAGAAAGAAGAAACAAATACTTCTATACAAAAAAGAGATACTGTGACCTGAGTATACACACTTTTATAGAGCATACCATATTTCCTGCTCATTTTCTCTCTCCTCCATTTCACCTCTGTGGTACATTGTGTTCAAACACAGCTATTCTGAAGCTAAAAAAAAAAAAAAAAAAAAAAAAAAAAAAATATATACACTCTTTTNTAAAAAAAAAAAAAAAAAAAAGACTTTAAAGACTTTTCATTCTGGGCTAGACTGTGAATGTTTCACAAAGCATTTTTCAAAAATGAACTTATTCTACCCTTGTGAGATACAACAGTAAGGATGAACAGCTGTAATACTGAAGTCTATGAAAAAAAAATAAGATTATAACAAAAGAATCTGATTTATAATCTCAGATTCTAGTAGTTTTGGTATTAGCCCTTTTTACTGCTCTGAACTGTACCAAAGCCACACATGGTCTCATTATGAACTGAAATAAAAATGTCATATTTAACAAGTATTAAACTATTTGGGCACAGAAAGCTTTCTTCTTTTTCACAGAATCCTGAATTTTCTGAATGATGTCTAAAGACCTGTCTTTACAGAAATGAAGAAAGAAATGGAAAATAAAAAAGAAGCACATCATTGGTAATGAGGTAAAAAAAAAAAAAGGCATGAAATATAAATGCATCTATATATTTAGCAAACATGGACAGTTTGTGAAAGGTATAATTAGTGGAGGAGATAGAAATTTTACACTAGGCAAGAAATAGGTCAATTCAAATGATGTTCCCTACTGTACTGACAACTGGCTGAGTCTTTCTATATGTTAGATGTATAAGTACCAGTGATTTATTGGTCTTTCTTTCCCTAACACCTATTATATGACAGTGCAGGAGAAGAAACTTTATGATCCCCAAATTGGAATCTTTGCTTTCCCCCCCCCTCTTTTGTTTGTTTGATTGTTCTTTGGTTTATACGATGTAGGATAGACCTTTGTATGACACAGAATTTCTGAAATTATTGTAATCCTAAAATAAACTATTCCAAATGAAGAGCAAAATGAAACATTTGAAGTTAGCTTCAAATACAGTGAAAGCATGACTGTAAAGAGAAAACTATACTGGAAAATTGACATTACCTGATTGTTTATGTCAGGTCAAAAAAAAAAAAATAATTAAAGATATTCTTCATTTGCAAGTGTGCTCTTTTAATTTAATAAATAATTGTATAGTATGAAAAGATCAGAAAATATTAGAGATTATTGAGGTATACTTACCAAAATGAATTTAATTTTACCTACACTTTCAAATAAGTGTTTTTTAATGTTCTATCCTAATGTGTTCTCTCATACAGTATTTGTGACCTGAATTTCTTAATTTCTGTATCTGTTCTGTGTCTATGCATTGTTTTCAAATATTGTTGTTCATTTACAATGTGATCAGATTTCTACAAAGAATTGAATGGTCTTCATTCCTATTTGCTATTGCACCTATTTCAAAATTGACTGATTGTGCAATCTGCACATATTCAAGATCCTTTGTTATAGTTTGGGTGAGAAAACATTAAATAGAATTAGATCAGGAATAGAAGTGTTTTTTAATCTGTCTATTTTCAGCTAGCTTTTCAAATTCATACATTAATACCTTTCATTCATCTTAATCTAACACCTTGATTTTATCTACTACAAGCATTTTGAAGAACAACATTGCATGAAAGAAGTTAAATATTTCTTGAAAAGGTTGACCGTACTTCACCTATAGGTCATGCTGTAAATCAAAGTGGTTATCTCAAGAAATGTTAAAAAAATTATTTGAGGAGAGCTATTAGCCATAAAAAAAAATTGTCTTCATAAATAAGCATTCTCAATGATGAGGCAGTGGTGAGGCATATGTTTATTTTCCATTTAATATGCCATTGTAATTCAGGGCTAATCAGTCTATGTCAGATAGACAGGCTCATGACCATGGAGTATGACAGAATGCCATCAATTTGTTGAATAGACCACTCAGCTGGACATGATGGAAATTTAGGCCTCTGGTCCCAGGCCTCAAAACTGGTATTTTCCTTCAGTGTAGGAACTGATAGGAGCTACACAAACCTTCCAGAGAGCGACTTCAAAAATCTCTATCCTAAGTTTTCCCTATCTCCATGCCAGGTTCAGACATTTGCTAGACATTAGACTGTGCCAGTCAGTACTGACTGATTGCTTATTTTGCATTGGCTTGAAAGGAAGTTCAACACTTGCTTCAGAAGGACCAAATACCCACCACTTCTCCTTGTACCCTATTTTGTAACCATAAAATGAAATTTATTAATGTAGTCATACCAGATCTGGGTCTTTGCTGGTTGTTGTTCACTAACAATTATTTCTTCATTAGTTCTGTAATGTACAGACTCCATCTTGAACCAGCTTTTCAGGCTTTGAACCAAAAGAAGGCTAAGAAATAAATAAAACCATCCTTGTGATCTCATCTGCTATAACAGTTTTGTGCCATTTCACTCAGCTTCCCACACAGAGCTGTGCTGACCTAAATGTACTAAGTCTTGAGTTAACTTCATCTCTTCTCACAGCTAAATGGCCCCTATAGCTGATTCCTTTCTGTTCTATTTTCACTTCAATGTTCTCAGTCTGACATTGGTACTGACTATGACCTTCTGAATTTTATAATTAAAATTCATATAAATTAATTTTTTTCTCCAGGATTTTCAATATTTTCTCTCTCACACTGATTTTTTTCCAACCGTTTGCATTTTTACAAGTATTTTCCTCTTTTTGCAATGACTGAATTTGACATTACAATATTTAATCATTATATATGTAATGAAA
Organism: Pedionomus torquatus; assembly: GCA_013398155.1. NCBI lineage: Eukaryota > Metazoa > Chordata > Aves > Charadriiformes > Pedionomidae > Pedionomus > Pedionomus torquatus. The sequence goes on along the minus strand of VZRU01005008.1, from coordinate 36,142 downwards.
GAAATTTTTAACCTCTAATATTTAATATGAATCCTGAACACCTTTTTCACTCTTTAAAAGTCATTGTATGGATTGAAACACACAAATACATACTGTGATTCTATAATATATTTCCTTGAAGACTCATCAGTCTTTATACGCTCTGATTGACTGTGGGTCAGTAGGCTATATTAGATTTTTCCTAGAGAGGACACAGGCATAAGACATCTTTGGTAAGTAATTGATTTAAGTCTAAAACAATGAATTTTTATCAGCAATTACAGTGGTGATGCCATTATTTTTCTGTCTGTAACAACATGGTGTGCAATTTTGCATGCCATATCATACTCACCCACAGTAAGTGGAAGTGACAACTTGTCTGGCCTCAAAGAGATTGTTTTATGTCTCAATAAAGTAAAAAATAACAGCAACAAATCAGGTAACACACCACAAATTGATTCTTTTTTCCAAATTAGATAGACTGAAGAGAGAGGTAGAACCCACTTATTAACTGCAGTAATCACATTAATTAAGAAACTGTTCCATTTAGATAAGAACAATGCTTACATGCATGACAAAAATTATGTGGATTCTTCTTTGCATCATTTTTAATCTTCTCAAGTATATGGCAAGTGATGTATGGCAAAGAAACAAACAAACAAATAAAAATACTTTATATAAAACATATGATAAATGGTGTGGAAGTATGAGCAACAGCTTAAAAATAAAAAGCTAAGACATGGATTTGTGTAACACTTCAGTGGGTACAAGAATAAGGTGAAAAACACTCTGTTTTCCATTATGCAAATGATATCTTGTAGTTTGATTCATGCTTCATGTGAAAGCACCCAAAGTCCATTACAAATGTACACAGAAAATCACTTAATCAGTTACTAAAGCAAAGCAATTTCTAGCAAGAAGTGTGAGAAGAACTGCTTATTTGATAAAATTGAATGTTTTATTGCAACCAGTGGTAGTAGGTAAAGTGCATTCATTTGACAATGAAGAAAATTCAGTAAAGCTGACTTTGCGATATTTGGCAATATATAAAATTTTACAGAGTTTTTGGCTTCATATATCTTACAGAGTTTTGACTTCCATTTGTAAATCAAGTTTATTTAAACAGTATGATGTATAGGGATATTAAAGTACATTAGAACTATCAGAAATAGTGTATCTTACTCAAGGATTATTTGATAATCAAGACTTACAAGTTATAATATCAAGTACTCTTGATATGAACCTCAGCTTCCAAAAACAAAATCCCAAGAAGTCTCTCAACCTGATTTCTTTTTATTGTATCAGGTGACTATCATCTCATCAAATGATTGCTTTTCTACAGGGCTTTTACTTTGATATTGAAGAAAGCTAGAACAAGACTTTAGAGAAAGTTTAGCAATGGCTATGAATCTAGTTGACAGATAAGGAGCACACAGAAGCATAAAGTAAATACTTAGACATTGCAGAGGATATGTAGGCTTCTGTTGTGGATTAATATGTGTCCTAGAAACTATTCCTTAAGAGCATTAGTACTTTACAGATGGCAGACAAAAAGTACCATCAAATGAAGGGAATTAGCAGTGGCTATGTAGCTTCTGGAAACAGAAGGCAAGGAAAGAAAAATTCTAGCTGTTTTTTTCAAAAGTTATGCTTGAGTTAAGAGACAGGAAATAAACAGGTCATTGTAAAAGTGCAATAGTGTTTTGCCATACTACTTGTTTTGGAGGCAAATACGTTCTTAAGATATTATAGCATTCTTTTCTAGGGGCTGACTTACCATGCTCAACAGNTTTTTTTTTTTTTTTTTAGGCACTGGTTAAATTCTTGTCTGTGGGACTTTTAGCCACTAAAAAAAGGACATCTCAGATTTGAACTAAGCTACAGAAAGTTGTGGTCAGCATGTCAGATACCAAGAAGTATATCCCTCGATGCCTCAAGTTTGCAAATGAAATGCAGTATGTAGCCTCATCTCCTCCACTTGTTGTGAGCTTCTCAGGGAGGTTTGAATATTACAAAATATGTAGTATGGCATAGAAAAAAATAAATTTTGAATTTGACAGTGATTTGATCCAGACAAAGAATAGAATAATGTAAAGAAGTTTTCCAATTGTAAAGCATTTCTTTATTTCCAGAAGTGAATCTCTGTTGTCACCATCTCAGAAAAAAGTCAATGGATGAGTAGCAAAGCATTAGCAACCTCTTTTCTCCCCACCCTTCCTTGTAATACTGAGTTATTTGGCAGGGTTCTGTCTTCTGACAGTTCAAAACACACCCCTCCATTTTTTTCCAACTCCCTCTCATTTTCTGATATGTTGGCTTTTTAGGGTTGCTTGCTAATTTAAAGTTCCCCTGATACACCTAATACACCTAATATCTGTTTCTTATTTATACTGTGTTCCATTTAATCTTTTGGGAAATGTTAAGAGCTTTTAGAAGGGTGCAAAAATTTTTTTTTTTTTAAAAAAAAGGTAAAAGAATTGTTTTTTCAATTATTGTATAAGATTTGCACATATGTTTTACTGCCAATTTCTTTTCAGGGGCTTCTTCTTAAACTGGAAGGACAGGACAAAAGAAAGACCGTAATTTACCATTCACTATTACATACTTTAAATTCTACAAGAGGTCATCTTACACTGCACTGCACTGGGAACTTTGATATGGCATACTGCTTCTGAACCTCAGCTAATCCATCACCTGGTGGCAGGCTGCACACAGTTAGCATTAAAAGAGAACTTCATCTGTCAGCTTCAGATAAGAATCTATATCTATTTGTTCATTTTATGAAGCTTTAGAAACAGGTATAAGCAACTACTACCAGGCGTCACTGTAAGGACCAATGTTATTTGTCAGTGTACTATATGGGATACCAATCCAGACTGACCATGTCATTAGGTGTTATTGAACTGTTCCAGCACTTATGTGATGATATGACAAAATGCAATCTCACTGGCTACAGAAAGTGTACCCATGGCTTTTTTCCCTATACATTGGAATTCAGTTCTAGTACCTATAGAGAGGCCTATAGAATTGATGGTGCCAGATAGCTTGTGCATTGCTGTCAAGACCCATGAAAGTTCTGAATACGAGAAATCAAGATCCTTTTTCTTTATCGTTAACACTAATTAAAGACATTATAAGAAAGCATTATTCATCACATTGATCTTCTAAATTGTTATCTTAGACAGTTTGCAAGAACTAAAAAGTTAAGCTGTGATACAATGCTTCGAGAGATCAAAGATAGCTCTTCTGCAAGGGTATCAGCTTCCATCTTTACTGTTCTAATCCCATATTCACTAAAAATGGTGAGTTTTGTAGCTCCCCAAACTGATGAAAATGTAGTATAAATGGGTTTTGGTCTGAAATCTCATCTTTATGAAGGTAAAGTCTCATAAGAGCTCAGGGTCAAATCTGCATTATTTCTCATTCATTCCTAAAATCTGAATCTGATTTTTTTCCTAAATGTTTGATCTTCATCTTTCCTGTGGTAGTGAAACAAAATAAGAAGAAAAATACTGTGTATCAGAGCATTTTTATGTTGTTTTTTTTTTCCTTAGGTATACAGGAGATTACATCTGCTAGTTTCTTCATATAATATTTTTTAAAATGTTATGGATGAAATGTTAAATCATTTTGAATCCATCTCTCTCATAAAAATAGAAAAGTAAATTTGGTACAAAATTGATCATTGTTCCCTTACTTCCTAGAAAACTTGTGATCCTTTAAAGAGTCAAGTATATCTTAATCTTGTTTTTATACCTGATCTAAATGCCAGATTTTAAATATCATGAAATTTAAAAGTTTAAAATAATGAATTTTAACATGGTATTTAAGCGATTTAAATACCATGGGGGAAAAAAAAAAAAAAAA
>VZRU01005008.1:957-24086 GCA_013398155.1 Pedionomus torquatus | reverse complement strand
CCTGTATTTGTGCCTGGGATTGCCACATCCCAGGTGCTGGAACTTGTACTTGGCTTGGTTGAACTTCATGTGATTTGCACTAAGCCCACCTCTCAAGCCTGTCCATGTCCCTCTGGATGGCATCCATTTCCCCCAGCGTGTCGACTGCACCACCAAGTTTGGTGTCATCAGCAAACTTGCTGAAAGTGCATTCTATTCCACTGTCCATGTCTCTGACAAAGATGTTAAATAGCACGTGTCCCAGTACTGACCCTTGTCGGACACCACTCAAAGAAAAAGCTAAGGCCGCAATGCATATCCTGGATCTTGATCTAGACAACCATGAAAAGGAATCAGCCACCTGTGGAAAGCATTGTGTGGATCAGCACATAGAATACATATGTATTAGCTAGATTTTAATATGCATAATCTGTAATGTACAAAAAACCCATCTGTGCAATGGACAGATGAGCATGTTGGGTGGAGTGATTCCCTGTGTTCCCAGCGCTGGATAAGATACCTCTCCATAACTTGCTAGTTTGGAGTTTGTTCCTTGCGATCCTCGGATCAGACTCATGGCGCTGTGCGTCTCACAGCCCCAGGGGGCAGGCTGCTTGGGACATCCCATGGAGGGGTCAAACAGGCTCTGAGGGACAATCCCTCTCCCCATGTTTCATTATTGGGGGTTGGTGTTATCTAGGTTACCTGACCTGTCTTTTTTCCTCTACACTCTGTGGAAATAGGCTGTTCTATCTAATGTGTTTTACCATGATAAACCAGAAGTATTCAATATATGTTGTGTCTCTGTGCAATAATATCTAATTTAAATACAAAACATTTTGTGGTTACCAGATCAAAATGACATTTGAAGATGGTATACTGGGAGTTTTACAATAAGGCTGCACTGCATATACCTTCACATGGAATAAGAGAGTGTATTGCTATCTGTATTGTAAAGATATTTTGGAATTATGAATGCCTATGCTGCACCAAAATTAAGCCTAGTTTTAACTTGATGTGAAGGAGTGTAATGATCTGACTCTCTTAATCTTCAAAAAATCTGCTGCAAATAGAATATGTCCCAATAATATCAAGAAGCAGGTTATGATTTGACCTCCACTGAAGCTGACATATGAAAGGACCTCATCTGAGATTAATCACCTCAGCTCAGTTAATTTTCTGCTCTAAAATTACGGCCTCTACATTAAAGCTTTTTACTACAGTGTTCTTCTGCAACAACAGCAAATTACACTAAAGTGAAACTTCCAAACACTCCTTTGTGGGTGGCTGAGATTTACTGGTTAGTTTGCAAAAGTCAGAAGCCGATACCAGATCCTTGAAGACACCCAGAACTCAGCTTTTGGTGTGAGTTATTCCACCCTGTCAGCAGCTTGAGGTTCTTTCTGGCTCTACTGAGTGGCAGCTACTAGTTCTAGTTCCTGCTAGCATTAGCAGGAGGGAGAGAACAGGTTCATGTATTATTTCTAAACTTATTTATGCTAATACATGGGTTATAGTTGATTACCCTCCTCCCAACATGCATTTGCATATGCACATTCCCCACTATCTTCTCACTTTCCTCCAACACTTATTGAAGGAACTGCCTCACAGCACTTGCGAGGATTGGGTGAGACATGAAAATTCAGTTGAGAAACCAGCTTTAGCCTTATGGGTGTTGGTGTGTTTCTGTGATTGGAGTAAACAGAATAAAGCCCTATGAACATAAACATTTTTTTCTCATAGAAAAGGTCAACACTTTACCACGATTTATGATTGTTCGAATTTAAAATGTAATTGACATAACCTGCTTAAACATTCTGAGGCAACAGACATTCTTCATATGGGATGGTTAACAGCTACATCAGCCAAATAGGGTCTATTTGGAAGAAAATATTCTTGTTGAGATAACTTCTCAGTAGATCAGTTTATTGCCTAGTTTGGCACATCCCAGGCAGATCTAGATGAAGGTAGTTTGTTTCTCAGTAGTTAACTTTCTGTGCTGTAGCTATACTTCACAGTAAAGAGTAATAAATAATACATGTTTGCTTTTTTTTTTTTTTTCCTTCTTAATTGCATGATGAGGAATACAGATTTGTAAAGATGCATGTTAAAATTAATCCTTGTAAACAATCAATCTAGACTGAACCAGGCATCAAACAGACAGGAACTATAGTATATTATTTCTGGATTTTTCTTCTGTCTTTTTGATTTACATCAATTCAGAAGAAGTTTATGGTGCATGTTCTGCTTAGGTGGAAGCTAAAACATTTGCCATGGCAAGAAGCCATATTTGATAAAATCAGCAGCAAAGAAAAAATTATTACACCTTCATCTTGTTCTTCTATAGCTTATTATATTTAAATGCTAGGAAAAATAATAGATTAAACACAAATATCTGTTTTGCATGCAGCCATTTTAGTTGATTATTTTAGCTGTGTTTTCAGTTCAATTATGTTTGTTTACTTCAACACAGAGTGCAAAGGAGACAGCATATTCATTCTTATTGCTTAAACTAGTATTAGGTGTTACAGTCATATGTTTCTGAGGCATCTTTACAATAGTTGCACATATATATGTATATATACACTCATGCATATAAAGAGAGACATTGCTTCTGTGGCTAAGAGTTCCTGTGGCTGGTACAGGATGTTCTTGCTTCCTGACATGGAAGAAAGGCCTGACAGGAAAATAACATATCTGAGTAACACAATTTTTAGATGTGCTGTAGTATAGCACCAAAACTCTCTACAATATATCCACATTTATGGCAATGCACAAAATGCTGTGAAAAAATGGCGTGAATTCCCAGTAAATGCTGTGAATGCCACTCAGGTATAGTTAAGAATTTGTATTGAAACCTCGTGTTAATAACTAATAACTTTTTTAGTAAGCATTTATAAGCCACTTTATTATCAGATCAAAGACCATTCATTAAGATGCACTCTTACTTGAAGTTTTTTTGTGTTATAATTGAAGCTTTGGTGTCTTCAGAAAAATACATGGCAGTATTCATTGCTTCTGCTTTATTGTGACCATGGAAATCACCTAATAAGTAGGAGTTTAGTATTTCTGTCTCATGCCTGCCTTCTCTCATTCGTATCACTTATGTGTAAATATGTTTTCAGTTGATACTCTCTGAATGCATGTACACAAAAAAAATTTCTTTTTTTTTTTTTAAGCTCTGCTTAAGATGCTTCAGTTTATTAAATTTTTCTAGGCTTAAAATACTCAATGTGACCATTAAGCATTTATGAAAAGGGAGTTATTACAACTAGCTGTAGATGTTCACTGTATCTTGTTATTTCTTGTCCATAAATTGCATCTTCATGTTCCTTATCAAAGTGACCCTAATTTATAACTTGTCTAATCTACTTTCATTGCTATGCCAGACATTTTGGTATTTGCTGTAGAAAATGCCATTATGACTGTCAAGGAATGTTACATGGAGGGCACTGCAATATTTTTTTTTTTTATGTGTGTGTAAGAAACGTGAATGTTCTAGAAAAATTGACTAACTTATAGGAAAATAAGATGAAAATAAACCTACGCATTAAGATATTTTGTTTATTTTCATAAAATATCTGTAGATATATTTTTCCCTAATAACCTACTATTTGTATATAAAAAAAATAATATATTTTCCATTTTTATTTCTTATGAGTGTTCTAAGTCTTCAAATATATTTATGAGGTGGAAAAACAGGGAAGTTATTCTACATATGCCATAGTCTGATTATAAGTAATGTACATGCTCCAGAGAGCAGAGGTGACTACTCCAGAACACAAGCAACTACTAGAAAGAGTACAGAGATGTTTGAAATTATTGGTTTCAGAGTCAACAGGCCCAACAATGCCCTCCAGACCTTGAGGTCAGCTTAAGGTCAGTTCCGATACAGTGAAGCTATGTTAATTTTGGACAAAATTTCTGTCAAAAGTGAAGTTCTGAGACAGAGCTGTATGAGAAGCTTTCCCTGGGTCTTGAGAACTAGTTTTTGTCTCAGAATCTTGCCTGGTGTCCTAGCCCAAGCTCTACTGCAGCTAGGAACAAGCCATTTTCAAGGCATGCGCCAGGCGCCCTGGCCAGACCTTGGACCTGGTGGATATTGGCTGGTCTGGCCCTTGGCAGGCATACAGCCCCACCCATAGCTGTATGGTGGGGCAGCCCTTGGTAGTCATGTCCTTGTGCTTTTGTATGCTGAGGCAAGTAGACTGGGGCTGTGCTCCCATTTCCCATGGCATATTGAAAGAAAAAATTGTAGCTGATAAGCCTTAGCATGGGTGAAGAAAAGCTAGAAAAATCTACTTAGAAAGAAGAATTTCTAATGAGTATATACTAGAAACCATGTGGAAGACACAGAATGAGCTGTCACAAAACAAATAGCAATGATGAAAAAAAATGGGCATTTCTCTCTGGCACTGGACGATGCTGTTTTCTAACATGAGATCACAATGAAACATCCACATTTGGGACAATTACTGCCCCAGTTCTCCCCCAGGGTCTAGTCACTGTCCTGCTGACAGAAGTTGCCTTGTCTTCCAATCTGCCCATGTGTGCTGCTTATATATCACCTACTTATCACCATGCTGTCAAAGAAAACTGGCTTAACCTTAAAATTTGAAATAGTAGATCTATGCTAATAAAGCCCATTTTGATGGAAACAGCACAAGGAAAACTAACACAAACACCTGAACTGTCTCATCAGAGGCTGTTAAAGTGTTCGGTCCCTAAACTGAAATAGCTTTAACAGAATTAGCATTTTATCCAAGTGGCTTATGCAGATTTGACAAAGAACTCCAGTGGAGAAGCAAAGTACAGGAATTGAATAGAAGTACAGAAGAAGGTAGAACAGAGAAGTGTGCATGCTGTGAATCATGATCTGGAAACATTTTGTGTGTATTCAGGAACAACAATCAATAGATGTCATTGTTTTATGGTACTGTGATTGTCTTCTCTTGGAAACATAAAAAAGTTAAATGGATTGTGTCTACTAAAGGGTATAGGAAAGAGATGCTGAAATTTGAAAGAGCAGGTTTTATATCTATGAGAAAATGCTCTTAAAAAAAAGGCTGAAAAGCAAAGCAGAAATCCTCAGACATAGTATATATACCTTGGAGGCTATTTCTGGACACTGTTCTCAAGAAATGAGTGGCTTGTATACTAATGAGAAGAAAATATTGAAATAAGAGTGATATTAAAACCTCTGTGACCTATAGAAAGACAGTAAAGGTATTGCTAGACAGAAAAACCACCCTTTGAAAAGTGACCTCCCATCTTGAAAAAATTAGAAGGCAGACTCTACAACCTAGCATTGGATTTTGAAATATAATTGGAAAAATATAGTAAAAATAATAATTTAAATTTCAAAATTAATCATTGAAAGATAATTAGTTTAAGACATTTTATGTGTTGATGAATTGTAGAATGTACCAGTGGTTTTTCACCCTTAAAAAGCATGTGGAAAACTACCACACATCAGAGGATACTTATTTGAAGTTAATAAGATTTTTTTTATAGAAATTGAAATTTTTACAGGAAAACCTTTAGAGTAGTTTGAAATGTGTACACAAAATGGTTGTTGTCATCTTTTAAATCAAAGAACCAGGGTACACTACCTCTGTGAAACACTGATCAGGCTTTGCATTTTAATGGCAGCTATGAAGACTTGACTGTGATAAGTAAATTGATACCAGAAAAGAAAAAAAAAACAAAAAACAAGCTAATTCAGAGTATGTTCATTCAAGAACACAATCATAGAATGCAGTTTAATTTCTATATCTGGGATGTTTCTGCCAAGGAAATTAACCACCCTGATGAAATCAGCAAGTTCATATGCTTTTTTTCTTCTGTCTTTAGTAGAGATCAGTTGACCACAAAAGCTGAATATAATTTCGCAGAAAGAAACATGGCAGAATAATGCTCAAAGGAAAGACTCTGCAGTAGAGAAGTGTTCTCATCATGTGAGACTTGGCAATAGACATATTTAGGATTTTAATAGTCTTTAAAAACTCCTTGTATTGAAAAACATTCATGAACATTTTCGTTTTTCTCTCTACCAAACACAATATCCCAGAAGAAAATGCTTTCTCAGAAACAAGAGAAACTGTAATTGGTATGTTAGCATGAGAATTTTTTACTGTAATTTACGTAACTAAAAAGAGGTGATATCTTCTAGAATTCAAAATCCATAAATTTTATACTCTCATCTGAAAGCACTACCTGTTTCCAGTCAGTATAGATTAATACAATTCTAAATATAGACTAACTCTCAGGAAGTAATTTATCTCTGTCAGATATCTACATCATGATTACACATATTGCAGTCCCAGAGAGTCTGTTTCTCTTTATTGGTTATAAGTGGACTCTAGACAATGAACTGGAAACCTCAGAGTAAAACAGAGCGCATGAAGAGCTCATTTTTTTCTGTTGATTATAAAGAGAGCCAAGATGACAGTTTTCTTAAAAAATTTGAAACTTCAGTTACTGAAAACAAGGAATTGTAACTGACACTCAGCAGGTATTCATTCCAGGAAACAAAGTTTAAAAATCTCTCCAGAAAAAGCTCTAATAATAATCCCAGAAATGAACCTAGTTTTTTATTCAAGTCAGCACAAAATTGTAACTTTCTTCTGATTTCCTTCTTTTGGTTTCTTGAAGCATGAAATTGCGTGTTTTACTTAATTGTTGTAGCATACAGGTCATTCAAGGCATGGAAGATTCTTCAAGATACTGGTTAGTAGAACTTCAGATGTGTTGTTATTCTCTTTTGCTAAAAAATCTTCTGGGAAAGAAGATATGAAAGCTGTTTCTTACATGTTCAAAGTAATTGTGTTTAACAAAGGAAGAATCAAAGAGAAACAAAGATAGCTAAAGAATGAGAGAAGGCACAAAGAGTCACAAGAAGCTTCCCTTACAGATGATTCCATGAAGAAGCATATTTTTCAACTTCCTAAATTATGTGTGCACAAAGCAGGCAAAATAGGAACATCTTTGTATTAGTGCCTTTGGGTGCTAAAACGGTGAAAGAAAAACAAAAATTACACACCACATCTTCTACTTTAATTTTCCTCACTGATGTCATCTGTCATTTTCCTTCTTATTTTCAATTTGAAGAAAAAAAAAAAATCTGCTAGTAAATAACACCTTCTGGTCTGTAACACAGAAGCATAGAGGGACTTGTTCACTCAAGCTCTCTGGTTACACAAGCAGCATGCTACAGCTCATATATTTTTTCCAATTCAAAAGTGCATGAACACCTAGCTCTCAGATGACTTGCAACGTGATGTGTAAGAGTGCATAGCTTCACACAGCTCATATCCTTTTTTTCATCACATTTCATATAGGGAAGAAAAAAGTTCCATCTCTGTCTTTTTGCAGGATGTATTCACAATTTATTCTACAACTATTCCTTTCATTATGCTAATAACGGGTTTCATGCATCTGCTCTGGCAAATTGTATACACTATTTACTGTTGTTTTGGATCTTTCCACAATGCAAATTTAAATCATTTCAAACACAACTCAGCAGATGAATGGCCAGGTCTGGTTCCTCAAAATCTCCATGAAAATTAAACTCGTTAACTGAAAGAAACTTCATCAGCTCTGCTCCATTTTTGATGTAGCACCTGGTATTGTTTAACTGAATTTAATTTAATAGAAATGATCTAATCATTCTCCCACCTCCTGTTCAATTTTTACCTCTTCCTATAAAGCCACAACTCACACGATTGATGTACTATCTACACAACAAAACTCCTCTTTTTTATTATTTTTTTTTAATTTTCTTGAACCTTGTAATCCTTGTACATAGGATTTACCATAGTAATTTTTGATCATATGATGTGAGTCACGTATGAACTTAATGAACTTAAGAATTAATATAAAATGTACTTTAAAAATCTGATCACCCTTTTTGATATAAGAATTGAAGTGCAGAAAAAAATATTAAGAACAGCCTCTGTGTGTGGGGAGTGGGTAAGGAATAGGCAGAGCTTTGACTACCACTCTCCGCTTTCTAAGTTGCTTTTCAACATCTGTGCTAATACTCAGCTGAAAGACAGTTATTTACTGTTGGCATGGGTCATAGCTAGTCCAGCAATTCACTTCTAATTTCTGAAAATGAAGAGGAAAGTGAGAAATAAAGGTGACAAAAAGGTGTGTCTGAGCTACTGTGTCTTCTGGGAAAGCACCTATACTGTTGCACTTTATGAGCAAAGCCTTGCTTGAGGCTTTACATAACCCAGAGATTTAAGCAGAAACTTTAAAAAGGATCTTAAATCAAAAAAGTGTGTGAGTCCCCTGGTACTTCTCAACTGTTTTACAAGAATATCCTTAGTGCCTGCTAAAAAAAAACAGAAAAACTGTCCTATTGTGACAACTGATGAGATGCATATGAAAGAGTATATTTGCTGGGGTTTCTTGGTTTTGGAACATTAAAACTTTTGACTTCCTTTGGAAGATACCTGTTCTGAAATCAGAAATAGGAACAGGTTAAATAAAAAGGGTAATATTTTAAGATGTTGCAATTACTGGAGAATTTTTCTGCTTGCAGCTCATCTTTTGTCAGTAAAAACAATGCAGCCATGTATTGTTGATAATGGCTAACATTACATTTTAAAGCAATATCTAAAATTATTCATCAGCAGATTGTTTCACCCCTTTGCACTATTATCTTTCTCTCCCTGACAGATGAGTTCTCACTGCTGTGGATATGAAGAGTTCTTACCTGTTTATTTCCATTTTTTATTTCTTTCACTGGTGTAGAAGACAGCTCTTTAGATAGGGGAGGATCAATCTATACAAACATAAATAAAAATAAAGACATTTTATATTTAAAGTAAAACTAGTAACTTGATAAAAGTGAATAGTTAGTTTTGTTCCCTTTGTAAAGAATAAAAGCTGCTGAAGGAAAAGCTTTTTGTCTTGGTCATGCACCTTGGGTGCATCCAGAACTAAATTAATTCAAAGTTTCACAGGATAGTCTGATCTTACAAGATCTATTACAAAAAACTATACAGGAGTCAGTGAGTGTTCACTGAGAATTTTTTTTTTTTATCCAGGGAATTTTGTGCGTAAATTAAAGTGATAAACACATTCTGAAGAAGCAGAAGGTAGCAGAAAACATTTTTCTCTACATAAGTGCAGGTTACCTGATAAAACACAGCTGTGATTATGTTCATCCAGGGAGAGCAGTCCAGGGAGAGCAGCTATGAAAATCATTGTGCATCCCACGATACCCTATGTATCTGTGCAATCTGTGCAAACTCCTAGTTTAAACTGATAGCTCTCAAAGAATGTACAAAGTTTCTGCATCTCCAACTTTTCTGTTTTCCAATTGTCTTTTTGAATCATGTATATGAGCACGCTTTGGAAGCAATGGGAACCACTCCAGTAGCCAGCAATACTTTCTCAGGAAGATATTTCTTAGCCACCATTTTAAAGATGCTTACTGTCATTCAATGACTGGTATGTGAACAGAGTCTTTGAAGTTTCACTGACAGTAAATTCATAAGGAATTTAGTTTATATGACCCCATGGCATAATCATCACTTTAGAAGTAACATTGGACTGTAGAAAAGACCATACATTTTTTCACTATATATAGAGCATGAAACTTCTGAAAAGAAATAATAGCGCTCTGATAAAATTATGCAGAAGTTTAAAAATATATAATCTGAGAAAAAATAAACACTTTAGTACAAGAGAACTGTCACAAATAGAAGTGGTAAAATTGCATAATGTGTCCTGTGATAAATCCTGTTTCTAACTTTCCAATTTTTCTAAGCTTTAATCTCTTGATATGAAAATTTCTCTGCTTCCTGCCTGCTTCAGGTTAAGCTATTTGGGAAAATAAACCAGAAAACCTAGCTGGTTCTAGTTCCATGTTAGAGAACTTTTGATAGCCCTGTCAAAGGTAAAAATATTCTGGATTTTTTTTTTTAATTATTTTTTTTTCCTTAATTCCCTTTGAGGGCAGAGGGGAAAGACAAGTAGGAAAAGGGGAAATTGAAACTATGTCAAATACCAGAGGGATTTGAATCAGAAACTCACACAACCAACATTTGTGTCATTCAGAAATGTGATGAAAGTCTTTCATTTAAAACAGAAAATTTGGTTAAGGATATGGTTTTTACTCAAAAGGAAATCATTTTTATTCAAAAACTAATCCTGTAGAAAAATCCTAGTTGTTTTTCCTAGTTCTTTATTTTCTTTAAAAAGTTAGAAATTTCTGATTTCATCTGTTGGTTAGGTTAATGTACAAAGATCACTTTTGCATACAGTGGAACACTTATGAAAAAAATATACATGGAGCATTGAGCACAGGAAAGAAAAAAAAAAAACAAACAAACATCATCTCCATAGATCTGGTAATTTTTGGTGTTTAAGAATTTTGCTGGAGTTACTATTGAGTGGTATACAGAGATGAATTCGTTCAGCAAGCACTTGCAAAGGAAGTACTTGTGCTCTGATGAGTTTAAACCTTATGCCAGGCCACATCTAATTGATCCTGCTCTGCAGGAGAAATCCTTTTCTTAATGATCCCTTCAAGCTGCTTAAAAGACATGAGAAAATTCACCTTGTAGTATTTCAAGTATGAGTTCTTGATGAAGACTTAATGTGTGACTTTCTGCCGTTTCTCTTCTGAGTTTATCACTAGATTAACACACCTCTGTTTAGAGGTTAACACACCTCTAAAATTAACAAGATGTCTGACAACGTATAACCTGCTATGTTGTTTAACATCATTTAATTGGTAATTTTTTTGGTAATATTTCTCTTACAGAGAAAACCACTGTGTCTTCTGGTACTAGTACTAACTGTTGCTGTCCCAGCAGTTGGTTTGTGAAAATACATTGATATGAATGTTTGTGACTGGTGCGACGTCTTTTCCAGCTTCAGGAAGATGAGACCTATGAAAAGTTAAGAAAGTTTTCAGAAACAAAAAGGAGTTTGAATTGCAGTAGAAGAGAAGAAAATGAAACATTGAAACCCACAAATCTGAATTTTGATCAAAGGTTGCAGAGAAACCACTTATGTTGAAGGGCAAAAAACAAAGGTACTTAATGTAAGAAATAATGCATGACTCACACATACATATATGTGTAATCATACAGAGGCAATATTGTTTTCATTTCACATGACTGGCTATTGCAGATGGTTTTATCTGTCCTCGGGTCTGTTATTGAAAACCTGAGAAGAGGAAAATATTGTCATCTTAATGATCAGTTCAGGTTGGATTTCTCCAAAAATAGCCTGAAGAAAGCAGGAAAAAGCTTACAAGAACTGGACATGTAGATAGCTCACCATATCAGTGTGGAAAAATAAGGTAAAACTATATGGATTATACAGCAAACACACAAGTAGGTAACAGAAAACTGGTAGAAAAAGTTATAAGCAAGACAGCAGATCCTGAGGCTCTGCAAAAGCAGAATATATTGCATATATTCTATTAATTGGGTCTTCATTCTTACTCCCAGAAGAAAGACAGGGCTTTTCAGGCTTCTACTACTGGAAAAACAAATGGAACAACTGAGTTAAGTGAGATTAAAGATAGATCACAAAAAATCATGAAACAAAACACAAGGCTACTCTATAGTTGTAAAACAGGTTGGAATTAAAATCAAGAAGAACAAAACAAAATAAATCAGCAAAAGCCAAACAAATCCAAACAAACAAAACTGTGGCACTGTGGAAATTCAGGGCTGGATCCTTAGATATATAAAGTGTATGTAGTAAACAATGAAATTAATAATGAAATAATAAATATCTTACCATGAAAAAGGAGAGAATTAAGGCAATGTGTGTATGAATATACATTTATACATATAAACATAGTATATACACATATATACATGCATATATATCTATACGTATATGCACGTATATTAGTGTGTAAGTACATACATATGTGTATGTGCAATTTAAATATATGTATATATTTATCTATAAAGTATGTATATGCATATGGGCTTGTATTTATTATTTAGATCTCAAGTACCACCAAGTACATATATGTCAAGGCCAAGGCCATATATATGTCACCTTTCTTTCTCTTAATGAGAAACTATTTAGTGAGGATTTTTTTCTCTTTTCAGGCTAGTCACAGTGGAAGTACTGCCTTTATCATAGCATAACTAATCCATATCCAGGCTTTTGGTGTAATATCCAAGGTCATAGTCATAAGAAATTATGATTCAAATAATGAAGGACCTACCTTTACAACTATTTTTCTGGGTTTCATTTATCAGCACGACCATAATACGTCTTTCCCTACCAAGAGGTTTTTTATTATTATTGTGCCTCTCAAATATGTGATTATCTGGTTCATTTATGTGAGACATAAAATGTGAATTAGTTTGGATTTATAGAATTTTAATGAATGCATGATATCTTAATTTCTAATCTCTTATTAAGAATGATAAAATTGAATGTGAGTAATGGGCATGCTGCTGATGACATCTTTTTGCATAGTTACAGATATTTCATATTATTTTTCAAGTTTTTAGTATGCTTTAAGAAATGAAGGCTCATAAATGTGTGTCTTCTGCCTTCTGTACAGATGCTACCAGACTTTAGTGCCCCACTAAATCACAGAAATCATGCCACTGAAGTGCACTAGAGTTCAGCCTCTTCTATAAAAAATCAAAGTTTTGCACAAGCTAGCAAAATTAGATGGCAATTTCATAGAATCACAGAATCACA
The DNA here is from genome assembly GCA_013398155.1 of Pedionomus torquatus. Lineage (NCBI taxonomy): Eukaryota > Metazoa > Chordata > Aves > Charadriiformes > Pedionomidae > Pedionomus > Pedionomus torquatus. The sequence goes on along the minus strand of VZRU01005008.1, from coordinate 11,408 downwards.
GAATTGTCACAGTTGGAGAAGACCTCTGAGATCACCGAGTCCAACCATACACACACAAAAAAAACCCCTACAATCTCAGCCACTAGAGCATGCCCTGAAATGCACATCCACACATTTCTTAATCACCATCTCCAGGGATGGTGACTGAACCACCTCCCTGGGTAGACCATTCTGGTGCACGACCACCCTCTCAGTGAAGTAATTCTTCCTAATACCTAGTCTAAACCTCCCCTGCTGCAATTCCAGACCACTTCTTCTGGTCCTGTCATTATTCAGCTGGGAGAAGAGGCCAACACATACTTACTTCTCTACAATCTCCTTTGGGGTAGTTGTAGATACCAATAAGGTCTTCCTTCAACCTCCTTTTCTCCGAACTAAGCATACCACATTCCCTCAGTCCTCAGTCTCTCCTCATATGACTTGTTCTCTAGACCCCTCACAAGCTTGGTAGCTCTCCTCTAGACATGCTCCAGCACTTTAATGTCCTTCTTTTAGTGAGTGGCACAGAACTGAACACAATACTCAAGAGGAGGCCTCACTTCCTTAGGCACAATCACTTCCTTACTCCTGCTGGTCACACTATTCCTGATACAGGCCAGGATGCTGTTGGCCATCTTGGCTGCCTGGGCACACTGATGGCTCATGTTAAGCCCACTGTCAACTAACAACACCAGTTGCTTTTCTGCTGGGCAGAATACAATGGGAGTTTCCCCACTGTATTCAACCACATCATTACTGTACACCGGAGAATTAGTTTGTTATGAAGCTGATTCTGATGTGTCAACACAGCAGCTGGTGATTCCCAAATATGGAACATTAATGGTAACTCTTGGCATTATGGCTCACTTTTTAAAAGCAAATATATGAAATCTGTGAATAGTTTCATAATGTTATTTTAGCATATGAAGATCAGTGGCCTGGTCCATCTAGCCACGAACCATGAAATTAATGAGAGCTGGGAGTACTCGATACTAGGAAGAATGCTTTGGAAAGCCATTTGCTCGAGGTCTATGGGAAAAATTGGGCAAACTATTCATGATATTAGAATAAGGGCAAAAAGAACAGTCAAACATTTTTGAAGTAAAACACTATCTATGGTGACACCTTCAATGGTGATCTTCTTTTAGGGCTCTTTCCAGGACTTGGAAGTCCCCATCCCATGAAAATCTTTTAACAATAAATTCTACTTACTTTCTTATGTGTTTTCTTTCTTTTTCTCTGGCTCTGTTTCCTCTTCCTTTTCTATGTTGTTCTTCTTGTTCTACCTCTTCTTCAGTTTGATAGCTCTTTATTTGTTTGTGTGCTCTTTCTGTTTTTAAGACAGCTTCATACCTTGAATTTCTGGTACTTCACTGCTGTCAATATGTGTTTATTTTCAGTTCCCACTACAAGGGTAAGAGGGCCTCAAGGAGACATCGAAAGTTCTGACAGAGAGGTTGCTGATGGCAGTTGATGCTTGCAGTCTTACAGAGTAGGTTAAATAGACAAGTCTGTTGCAGCTGAAAAGTACTCTTCTCATTTACTTTCAAGTTTACTTTTGTTAAGAACTTTAAATCGCAGACACATTGCCAAGATTCATGGACCTTCTGAATTACTAGACATCCCATGCACCAAACAAAGAATAAGTAAGATTCACAATCTTACAATATCTAGACCACAACAAAGTCTTTGTTTAAATTTCATTCATGCCTTTGACAGTAATGTCATATTTAAAATAGAACTCTTCTAATCTACGCCAGACTGAATCTTACTACTGTGAGCAAATGACAACCAAATCAGTCTTAATTGTCTTTGTGGCGCATATTCGGTGAATAAGAAAATTATGTAAGCCTACTGAGCCCATATTATTAATACTAAATTACAATAATACCTTCATATAGTTAAGCAAGAATAATAATTATATTGGTTATTAACTTTTATAGTTAAAGAAGTCACTTTATTTAAAAAAAAAAAAGTCATAAGCTCATTTTTTATGTTATACTGTGCTGCCCTAAACCTACAGCATTTACATAGATACAGTATGCAAATAACCAAAGTACAGAATTAAACAGTTCATGATTTGGGATCCAAGTCCCATATAATTAGTATAACACTTCAAATCCCTCTAACTTCAAGTTCTGCATATGCATACATTAGCATGAGTTAATATGAAATTATTTTCTAGGCAAGATTACATGTAGGGTAGGGAAAATTTAGGTAAGTAAGATTATGTAAAGAGACAGTAAAACACTGTGAGTTAAAAAAAGAAAGGATACATACAAAAAAGAAAGAAACTGTTCACCTCTTAGACTAAGGAGAATATCACTATAGATCAGTAGAAACATTTGAGTCAGTGCACTTTGAAAAATCACGGCCATACTTTTTAAAGGTTTTTTTAGTGTGTTTTTGACACAAACCTTGAGACATTTTGTTCTTGCTTTAGTTAGGCTAAATCTTTAGTTATACATAGTACATCATAGAATTGTTAGAGCTGAAGGGACCATTGAGTTCCAACCCCCCTTCCATGGGCAGAGACAACTCCCACTAGTCCAGGTTGTTCAAAGCCCCATCTAGCTTGGCCTTAAACACTGCCAGAGATGGGCCTTCCACAACTTTTCTGGGCAACCTGTTTCAGTGTCTCACCACCCTCACAATAAAGAATTTCTTTCCAATATCTAAGTTAACAACGAGTGTTGTCCCTCTAGTTGTCCCTCCTGTTGTCATTGTGGAGCCCAATGATCTTTAAGGTCCCTTCCAACTCTCACCATTCTATGACTCTAAGATGAAAAGCCTTGGAAATGTAAACAGAAACAGCAGGTCTATATGCACAAGTCACAGATGATTGGTTAGTGGTTTATTAAAGGAAAGTAACTTTTTGGTCTGTGTAAAACCAACCTTAAATGTAAGAGAGAAAATAAATAATAACTCCCCTTCACAAGTACAATTGCATAATGTAAATTTGTATATAATATACAACCAGGAGCCATTGAAGAAAGAGCTGGTAAGCAGACTGTGTTGGCAAACTTATGAAAATGATCCCAAAAAGAGGAGGAACAAGATGCACCATCAGCATCATACTCCATTAACAGAGAACTTGCATTTCTAAAACCACCTCAAAATTAATTTCTTTATCCCCATCTTCTTTTGAAAGACTATTACCATTGACATTAGGACCTGGAACAAGAGTATAAAGCATAATTGAAATTAGATAATTGGAAAATATGGACTCTTCATATCATTAATGGATAAACAATTCTTTGACATTTAAAATTTGACTCACAATAAATTTTTATCATCTCACTTAAGGTGTATTTTTTTAATCCAGAAAAACTGAATCAAGTAATCTGATGTGTCTGCTCTGCAGGATTAGTCGGTAAGACTTAACGGCAACAACTGAGGAGGATGTAGGCAATCTCGGCAATAGTTTGAAAAGTAGTATGAAAGTCTAAGACACTGTCTTCTAAATGCATTATACAGTTGTTTCCACATACCATGCTCTGTTTTGTACTGTGGAGTGGTCTTGGAGCACATAAATTAAATACTTTTGAATGAAAATACACTAGAATATTTGCTCCAGGAGTGTGAGCACACAGTGAAATCCAGATGTTGTCAGGATGTTGGTCTACGGGGACCAAGGGTCCATAGAGTCTCAAGCTGCAGCTTGAGCTAAACTCCTCAGACTTGGTATCAGGTAGAAGGTAGACAGCACATTTACAGCACCTAGCAGTTTACTCCATGGGTCAGAAGCCATCACACATTGCTACAATAACTATTGAGATAAACAGTCAATGAGTTCAGAGATTACTTTTATGAGTTACAAGAGCAAAGTTATGCATGAAAGGCTTAGAAAAAATACCCTTATTTTAGTTTGCATTTGCCAAACTATGTCTTTTACTGTAAATTGCCACAAGAACAGGGCAGAGATACTAAATATTTTATTTCAGTAGTGCCATAAAGGACACAACCTTTGTTTGATGGCTGACCATGTTCTCCGAACACCCTATTACACTGAATGGTGTGATTAAAAATATGTTTTCATTCCTTTAAACCTAGAAAACTATATGCTTCCATAACTTTTACACAGCAATATAGAATTCCTTATTAATGCAGAGACTTCTTATTTTATTAACCGATTAATATAGATGTGATTAGTGTCCCTTTCAGTGTGTTTAAACTGAAAACCAGAGTTCATACACAAGCTGTTACTACTCATTACCATAAAATTTTATGAAAAAATATATATACAGAGACTTAATAAAATCCATGAATCATAAATTGTAATCTTTATATTCTTCTTTTTTTTAAGACATTAAAGAGACAATATAACTTTTCATGTAACATTTACACCATGTATGCTGAATTTAATGTAGAAAATATATACTCATAAACCTCAAAATATTAGGAAAATTAGGATATTGGGAATTTAAATGTCCCTAAGACTAATAAATAGAAAAAAATATTATACAGTATATACAAAACTGTATAAAGCTCCCAGGATGATGATCAGAGACTTAGGGAAAGCAGACTTAGGGAAAAATACCCAGACTGGTCATGGTGACCAACAGGAGCTATATTCCAGATCTGGAGTGAGGAATGCTAGCATCAGGATCAAAGATGAGCAGACAGGGTCGTCCACAGACATCGTCCATTGAAGAAAGCAAGTGGAGCCTTTGATCCCTCAGCTTTTACACTGAGCACGATTCAGAAGGGGCAGAATATCTGTTGGTCAGTCACCTGTCCTGTCTGGTCCTCCCTACAGATGTGATCCATCTATGCTTTTCCTCTTCTGACCTTCCAACAGGGCAAATAACAAAATTACCTGACCTTGGTTGTTATAGCAATAGTATAAGCAAGACCCTCTCTGCATACCATTCCTTAGTATAATAAGGTCTTACCACTGTCAAAGTGAGCAGTTTCAGTTGTTAATTTCAGAGTTTAGTTAGTTAGAAGAGATCCAGCTAATAAAGTAAAATTACTGAATGTGAAACTGGTTCTGTTTTACCTCAAACCAGGACAGCTGTAAATATTTTTCTGATATGAATTTACCTAAAATAAGTTACTGTTTTCAATCTAACTTCTAGTGGATAGACAAGTGTGTTACAGAAGTTGCCTTGAAAATTGACACATTAGTTCAGATCATCATATGGAGAAGACAATGACACGAACCGTATTTCTAAAACAGTAAAAACTGCTGTGAAATGGACTCTAAGACATTTCCTCCCGAGCAAGTTTACTGCTTCTGCCAGTTCCAGAACTAATGAAACTGTCCTTAGTTTCAGTCAGAAGGATTGTGATAGATCTTCTTCAATAATATATAAATAACTGCAAGGAAAAGATTATATAAAATGTGCTATTAGGCACTTCATATTTTGGAAACAATCATTCTTTAATGTGTTTAATTTAAGTCAAGCTGATTTTAGGTTATAGCTTTTCTAACCTGTATATAATTATGATAAAAATGTACAAAGTCTGGCTTTTATGTGGCTTTTGATTTTTCACATTGAGGTTCTCAGATAGTCTCAAAGAACTTCAATTGAGCTTGCTGTTCTCGGTTTTCATCTTTTTGTTTTATCTTTTAATTTCTTTTATCTTTATAGCATGATATCATGAGTTTAAATTATGATTATCACCTTACCCTTGTTCTTCCTTTTGTAAGACAGGTATCATTACAGGTATTTTTCTCAATATTATACTATATTTGCAGCTTGTGTGGGTGCAAGTAATATATTATTCTTCTGTATAAACATATTTGACACAAAGACATAAATTAATCACATTCATATTGAGTCTTTGCTTATGACATTTTAAATAAATCAAATGATATGTATCAATGACAAAAGCATTTATATAAGAAGATGATATGTAATGGAAAAACTTATGGGTTATATGTGTGCTGATGTTCTTGTCTTTTAGAAAGGGTGTGCTGTATGTTGTAGTCTTTAAAACATAAGGACATGGTAACCTTGAATTCTGACAACTCACAGATGTGCCTGACTTATAATAGTCTCACTCAGCCTGTGGCCGACTCCGAAGGGGTGGTCTGTTCTCCAACTATATAAATTTCTGATAACAAGAAAAGGAACCTGACCCTAAACAGCTCTTGCAAAAATCTTTGTTCTGGGCTGTTCTGCTTTCAAAGCTGCAGGACAGAGGGTCTCAGGATCCTACCTGCCCATGGGAAGCTCTCTTGGAAAAAACCTGGGTGCCTCATCGCTAGCCAGGGCTACCACAGCACAATGGCCAGTTCAGCACTTGCTCTCACCATAGAAATTAAAATTTCCAGCACAGTCTCTGACATGACCTTCCTTTAACTTAGCTGAGTTCTCAGAATGACCACCTCTCAGCATGCCATCTCTACACAGGTTTTATTCTTCTCTAACTAGAGGAGCTAGATGTGGAGTCAGAGATTGCTCAGCATGAGACTGCATATTCTGGCAGCTTAGCCCTGTGGTTTGGGCATTGTAAGGAGCAATTCATGACTGAAGATTCCTCCCATCTTCTTTCACACTTGTTCAAAGAAATTGACAGTTATATACTTATGGCAATCCAGCTGTGGTGTGTTTTAACACCTGGATAGAGAAGGAAAGGGCATTTTGCACCTCTTTGTGTGGCCTTTTCTTTCATCCTGAAGCAGAAATAAATACATTCATTTGCATTGACATTTATTTAAACTTTTTCCTTACACTTGTGCTTCTTGCTCAAAAACAATCTCAATAGGGCAAACAAACCATAGCAAGCATTAATTTCTCTGGGAGGCACTCAAGATAGCACATCAGCATGTTTTTAAAAAGGCATATTATTATAGATTTTACTATCATAGTAGTCATATTTATTAATGTTTATCTAAAACAGAAAAATCAACACAGTATAGTCAAAGAAATGTACATCCAGTAACTGTATAATATTTATAGTATAAAAAACATATAAGCATACTACATTCTATGATTATATTCTCACAAGCACACATTAATACATATATTAATAAGCATATACGTGTATTTACACATATTTTTCAGGGATAATTTTGAGATGACAATGTTTTGTCTTTTTGATGTTAGGTTAAAAATTGAAAGATTAGAAGAACTTCACAAGCTAGAAGTTTTGAACACCAGCAATCTGAACATTTTACTTCAGATCAAACTACTAAATTCTAAATTAAGTTTTAAATCAAAATTTAAATCAAACTAGTGGTAATAAGGCTTGACGTTAACAAAAAGCTTCTATCCTTCTATAAAATTTCTGTAAGAAGATGTACTCCGTTTTAACATAAGATCTTAAATTCAGTAACAAAACATCCATAGCTCATAGCTTAGTTAAAATGCAATATTTGTATTATTAGCTGTTATATTATGATTTCCAATGATAGTGGCTAATATCTTGCTTTTCATTTATATTTTGTTCTTTTTTAATCCCACTCATAAGGCAACAATATAACTGACTAATGCCTGAACCACCTTATCTTATGAGTTATACAGGCTTGCTTGCTTTCAATTTGATGGAAAATTTGTAGTTATGCCTTATCTATCCTCCCTGCTAAGTAACACATAATTAGAAAGAGCTTAGAAAGCAGCAATAAGACTTATGAACACAAAATTGATAGTTTCAATCTACAGGAGGCTACATCTTTGTCTAAAATGTTTCAGACTAACAGTTGCTAAAGAAAGGTGAAATAACATTATGACAACAATATTGATACTTGCATTTTTGCTTTGGTTTTTTTTGTTATATGGCATCAGTAAAATCATCAGTTGATTACCAAGTAAACCTCCAGAGAGGCTACTGAATAACCAATCTGAACATTTCTGAGTAATTGATGAATACCTAAAGGTGTGAATAACTATAGAATCAGCTATCTTCCCTGAGGACACATCTTGATGATTCATTCCATGCCCAAATGTGCCATGTCTAGAACAGATCTAAAAGAAGTAATTTACAAGAGATCATATTATATGAAATCACCTTTCAGGTAGGCTTAAAGAAAGCAAAATTCTTACTGGTTTCAGCTTTATTGCAAGAGGTTTTGCTGACACAGGGAGTGAAACAGCGGTAATGGTCTTTCTAAGCTGAGAAACATTATCATGCTTTTTTTTTTTTCCTTGAAAGAACACTTTTTCTCATTAATTCTGTCACAGGCATCCCTCTCTGCTGATTCAAATCTTTGTTTCACATGCTGATTTTGCATCTAGTGTCAATGTGGCTTCTGAGATATATTTACCGTTTTATATTATGATTGACCCAAAAGCTCAGAGCAAAACAAAGTTTAAGTTGTTGAATGTCAGTTAGTGTTAACACCAAACTATATATCATTCAAGATCTCTTACAGTGTGACATAATTATAGCTTTCTTGGTGTCTACATACATTCTTTTTCTTTTAAAATTATATCAAGGCAGTTTTGACTGATTAGATTGAGAAGAATAAACAAGCAAACAAATTAATTTCAAGGGCTTGGCTACTTTACTCTTCCCAAATTGTCAAAAATCTGAAAACTCATGTGGACTTGTATGTGGCAAAAATGCAGTTTATTTTTAAGACCAGGACAGTCAGTGGAAGTTGACCACTGGACTGGTAAATGATAAACAGTTGCCTAAGGGACAGAAACAATAGCTGTGATCATTTTCTTCACAACTCAATGTTAGGAACAGTCCATTTCTAAACTTGGTACATCTGAGGCATGTACAGAAACCACCAACGACAGAGTTTTTCTCTATGCTTGTACTATCAGCAGGATGAACAACAAAGCACAGCCCTGTGTGAGCAGCATGGAATAATAACAGTGTCTAGGGTTGTGTTATTTTTATTATTATGTAGAGTTTTTCTCTTTCCTTGTTTATCAATCCATACACCATTTTATTGATAATATATGAAAGCAAAAAAATGCTGAGTAATTCCATTTAACTACATTTTCCTAAAGTTTGGAAAGCAATATTCCTTTTCATTGATCTATACTGAATCTTGAATTTAAAGACAAACAGTAGCCAGATATGGTTATTTCTCTGCACACTGATCTTCTACCCTATTTACATCTTCAATATCCTAGACCAAACTAGAAAAAGTGAAGGTGTGATCTTTCTTCCTGTTCTTAAGAAGCTGTTTGTCATGTTTTGATGTCAATCTGTTGAAGGGTAAATCTGCTGTAAATAATCCAAACACCTCAGAAATACACGGCAAGGAAGAAGATCCACCTGACCACGTGGGACAAAAATATCTTAGGCAACAGGCTGGCCAGTCACTAAGGAAATGTTTAAACTAAGAATGATGAGGAAGGGAGCTGATGACCTATGATCAAGTGTGGTCATGGTTCGCAGACAAAGGATGCTGGCTGGTGTGGCAAGAGAGGTCTTATACTCTATGGATAATATATATAGATATAATTATTATATATAACCTATGGAATATGGCTGAAATCGGGCAACCTCAATGTATGCACACAAAAAGGAAATATGGACAGGATGGAAATATCAATTCAGCTCACACATTTTCCAGGAATTAGCAAGACTGTGTGTCCATCTGAAGTACCTGTACACTACTACTGCATGCAGCATGGGAACATACAAGGGTAATTAGAGATCTGTGTGCAGCTGTGGGAGAAGAATGTCATTGAAATAATGGAGACAGAGAGGAGCAGTGCACATGACTGGATGCTGTGATGAATGGATACAGGCTCTTTTACAAAAAGTTGGGATGGTGAGGAGGGAGATTTTCTTCATGTAAGAGAGTAGCAGGAATGCATGGAGATCTGCCTGGGATAGACAGTGAGCTAGTTAAGAGCTTGTAGGCCAAAGTTAGCAGACAAACCAAAGTGGGTGACAATGTAATGGATATTTGTTACAGATTGTCTCAATAAGAAAGAGTAAGAAAATAAGGTATTCTTCAGAAGCTGGGAAAAAACTGCACTGCTGGATGACCTGACAAGAACCTCAAGCAGTTCAACAAATATAGTGCAAAGTCCCATGTCTGGGGAAGAATAATCTCCTGCATCACACAGACTATGGGCCAACAAGCTGGAAAGCAGCTTTGAAGAGAAGGACATGAGCATTCTGGTGAACAAGTTAAAACAGAAACAGCAATGTGCCCTGGTGACAAAGAGGGCTAATATTTTCTTGTGCTGCCTTACAAGGAGCTAGAAGGTAAAAGGAGGTGATCCTCTACCCTCTACTGAACACAGATGAAGACACCTTTAGATTACTGTGTCCAGTTCTGGGCTCTTCAGTACCAGCAAGATGTAGACATGCTGGAGACAGTTCACTGAAGGGCTAAGATGATTCATGGACTTGAGCATTACTTATCTGAAGAGAGCCTGAGAGAGCTGGGACTGTTCAGCCTGGAGAGAAGAAGGCTCAGATGGATCTTTCCCACGTGTATAAATACCTGATGAGGATGAAGTAAGGATAACAGAACCTGAATCTTCTTAGTGTGCAATGACAGAATAAAAGCCAATGGGCATAAACAGATGTTTTTTTTTTTGTTTTGT
>VZRU01005005.1:323338-358347 GCA_013398155.1 Pedionomus torquatus | reverse complement strand
GGGGAAGCAAAAAAACCTGTTAGATCAGTTTCAGACCAAACTTCCAAACTTGGAAAAGTTAGAACAGCTTTAAAGCTTCTTACCTTGAATCTTATTGTAGTTTGATGGGAGGGGGTTTGTTTGTTTGGGAATATTTTTTATTGGCCATGGGTGATGAGGAAGGTATCCATATTTTTCTCTTCAGCCATGGACCTTTGATGTCTGCTTCTTTGCATAGTGACTCATCTGCTTGTTCCTATCATAGGAAGTAAAATGCATGATTGCCCAGTTTGTATATGCACCTCTCCGTAGACAAATGAACAAATTTTACATTCAGATTCACACTGGAAGATTATATGTCTATAAAAGGTGTGGACAAATGAATAAAGCTTACATTCACATTTACACTGGAAGATTACATGTCTATAAAAGGTTAAGTGTAAATTTATCAAGACCCCGATATATCTAAATCCAGGCCTTTGGGATAAATATGCTTACTACCTGGATTGTGTATCTCTCCTCATGCCAAGAAGCCTGAGTATCTGTTCCAGAATGTTTGGATACACTGCAAACAAGCAAGTATTACATGTCTGCTACAACATTTTCAGATCAGTTATGTGAAGTTTGACAGGATTTGTTTCTTGCTGAGTACCTCCCCTTTGAATGTTCATAAGTGTTATAAGCAGATACTGAGATACATACCATCAATGCAGCTGTTACAGGGAAAATATATTTCAAAGGTCCAACACTAATGGTTTCTGATCAATATCCAAAAAAAAGTTTTAAAGAGCACTGATGATGCTATGAAGAGCTCATTCCTGTTTCTACAGAGAGTAAAGCTGCATGCTTCTTTGATGGTCATTTGTCTGAAATGAGTGAAAAGGGATTTTGGCTAACTGTGAAGACAAGAGAGCTCTTTCTGCCTTTTGATGTGGTGTATATTTTGTGAAGAAGGGCAGGGGGAGGAAGATTTTCTATCCATCCCTCTTTTTCATTCCCCAAAGCAGTTGGGGATTTTCTATTTCTGTCACCACTCTTATCAGCACGAATGTATACGTATCAGCACTTTGACAAAAACTACAGAGACATACATACTGCCTTCGAATCCGGCAATCTTCCTGTCTGGTCTAATAATTACAAGGTATTCCAAAGAAATACCTGGATTAAAAAACTGGTATATCATCCTCTATTATCTCTTGCTGCAGGGTGCCAGTTTACATTACAACATTGCCATAGTTTTGGATACTTTATTACCTACGTTCATTTAAGCCTATTTCAAATGTGAAATGTGTCAGTAGCATGCTTACATTGCAGTTTTTATAGAGAGAGTATTGACAGGCATATCTGGCAGTGCAATAGCTTTTTTGCTGAGTTTCTTTCCTTCCCTATTTTCTTTAAAAAATTCTCATCCTCTTTTGGTGAATTGCCATGCATTTTAATATACAAACTTAGAAATCATTTTGTTAAACAAATCTTTAACATATATCCCATAGATATAGGGAAAAACATACTGCACCATCAAGAATAATTCTTTACTTTCAAGAAAATAAAATGCATCCATACTGTACCCCTATTCTAGGAGTTCAGGGATATTCTTTTTTCAAGAGAGTAAAGACTTTCTGTTAACATGTTAGTAAAATTTTAAAATTATTTGTCTTCTGGATAATTCCATAGGTTCACAATGTTACAAATATAACTTGCCCCTCAGCAGCAGTCATTTCACAACTCTGTCTTTTTTTCTCAGCCCCTTTAGAATAAGTTATAAAATGCTTATGTTACCTCTCAGTCTCATCAACCTGATTGTTTTTCTGAGTCTAACATCAGAAAAGGATGGAAAAGTGAAAAGCAAAGTAAATAGCATAGAAAGGCATAGCCAAGATCACTGAAGTCACTAGGACTGCTGACACTGTCCACATTGCAGCTGACAGGCATAAAAAAGATCAGATACACTTTGTCATTTAAATAATTACTGAAATCAACAAAGCCTGCTGTTGTTTCATCAGTCCAGGCATGTTTGTATGTACCACTAAATAAATTATAAAGTCAGCTCTTGTATAGGACTTTTCATCCATAGAGCTCAAGCCCACTTCACAAAATATAGTATCTTTTGGTTTTGCATTTGTTTGTTTTGGTTTGTTTTTTTCCTTAAATTTTACAGATGAGGATAAGATAGAGCAAGAAAAGAAGTGATTTGCTCTAGTGACCCAGCAATCCAGTGACACAAGGTAGAACTGCACTTTGACTTAGATCCATATTGACCACATCAACTTATCTTACTATTTTGAGGGGAATACTATTATGAGAGGTCAGTAATATTTATACACATTTTATACATTTTATGTGGCTGGTTTTACTTCTCCCCTGAAGACTTATGTGACTACATGAGATCCTCACTTTGGTTGCTCTTTCTTTTCTTCTTTTTTATTTCTGTTTACTTTTTTCTTTTTAAGAAATCACCCATATTTAGGCAAAGAAGCTTTCAAATTTGGCAACACATTTTTGTAAAGTATTTTACTGCTCCATTCAATACTTGCTTAACTTGACTATTATATTTTCTACATATTATCTATTAATTTGAAAAATTTGCTGTCTGCATATCTAGTTATTGACTTACACATACTTTATCTGTACTACGTTGATGCAGACATTTAAATAATATTATGTATTTCCTAGGTTTATTCACTCTAATGATGCCTTGATGATAAAATATAGCAATTTTAATATTCTTAGATTAATTTATTTTCAGAAAGCATTACACGTATAAGGAGAAATTGTTGGTGGGAATTCTTTTGAATCTTAGATATATTAACACAATTAAATTGGCTTATGATGATTGAAATAATGAATGAAGATACTGTTACGGATCTGGGCTTTATTCTAATCTTCATGTAGAGTCTTATAGATTCAGTTAAATTTCTGAATCCCAGAAGTTACATCTACATTTTTTCTTGAGAAAACAGAGTGGGTCTCTTTATTAGTCTTAGATACATACTGTCTGTTAATATGCTCATGTCATAACTTGTAAATGTTTTTATCTTACTAGTTTGTTTTATAAAATATATTTGACAACAAAACCACACTCTTTTGTGGATCAGCAAATATTCTCTACAGTTAAATTCTATTGCTTCAACAACAAAGAATGCAAAATGATTACAGACGGATATGAAATTTCAGTCTCTCAAGTTCACAGCTTGACTGGTATTCAACCCACTCAACAAAGTATGCAGCTGTACTGCAATTCAAACTACTGTATTTTCCATTTAGATCATCATGGCATTCAGCCCAAACTACAAAATATAGAATTGGAACAGCAAAGTATGTAGTTTAATCACAGTTAAAAAAAAAAAAAAAAAAAAAAAAAAAAAAAAAAAAAAAAAAGTATGTTCAAAATTTATGTCAAAGAACTGGTTAAATCCTGGACTTCAGGATCAGCAATATGCTCCGTCTGGTGGCCAGCAAACACATGAACACATGAACTATTTTACCAGGGAGCCTGATATACATTGACATTGCAAATATTGTAAAAAAATTGTAAATAAGATTAAACTATTATAGCTATATATTCCATATAGGAAAAGACTGAGAGGCCTGTGTTTGTTTGGTTTTAGGAAAAGAAGGTGGAGAGGGCATCTTGCTGTTTCTTTTGGTTCCTGGTGGAAGGTTATAGAGAAGACAGTCCAGACTCTTCCTGGAAGTGCAAAGGACAGTAGGAGATAGACACAAGTTGCAACAAAGGAAGTTCAGAAGGGAGAAAAAAAAATCACAGTGATAGTGGTTAAAGAATGTTTTGTTTTTATAATTGTTCTGCATTTTTGATTTAATGGCATTGCTCACCACAAATGTATCATTAAGCATTTATTGACAAGAGTCTGCCAATTTCAGTGGACAGTTTAACGTGAATGTGAATGTCTCCCCTCATACATTCTACCTTTGCAGAGGATTTGTGAAGGCTTGTGAAGGAAGACGAGGTCCTCAACTTGTGATTTCATCTTGGAATGTGTTTATCCAGACATATTAAAGCTAATTTTTTGTTATTTTTAACATCATAATTGCCTAAAGCAGCAGTCCTTTCAGCTATGCCAATTTCTATCTGGAATAGGTAATGTCTTTCTGCTTGAAGTATTTACTAATGTTTTCTCACAATTTTGTGTAGAAAATTATCTCTATATTGGTAGTTTTCAAGATATATGAGTAAAAAGCTGTGCAACAACAGTGCCCAAGTTTGAAAGATGTTAATCAGCTATCCAGGTATCTATGGGACCCAATTATGTGCTTAAGGTATGTTCCAAAGCCCAGAATAGTAAAGAGAAGTTTTATTATTGATTTTATTGGAAGAATCAGACCTCTAGGGGATGAGTCTGAACTAGTTAAATGACAAAAGAGAAGTTCCTCAAACCATGCTGTAATAAAACATTAAGCATTTCCAGATCAGTTGGTATAATAAGAACGCAGAAGTGTGAGAAAGCACTTTAGATTTTAGAATAGTTTAAAAGTATAGTTCTTCTTTGATCTGGTTTTAATTCATCATGAAATGTCTCTTTTTAAAATACTCCTATTTCTGCAGAACATTGTAAGCATTTCCATTTCCCTTCTTTCCCATCCAATGAGGAAAGGTGATATACTTGCAGCACTCCATGCTTATTGACAAAGAGGGAATGGAATACTTTGAAATGCTCTAGTTTTTCATTTTCAAATGTTTTCTCTGACATACTAAATGATTAAATGAATTACATTAGCTGCACAAACATTTGATATGTGAAAATATACCAACAGAAACACTGGATCTAAAAAAACAGATTTGAAAAATAAGTTAGAGTGCAAAATCGCAGCTATGGGTGCCTTTTCCACCTGTAATTAAGTCTGTTCCTTCCCTCAACAGATCCCACCTATATCACAGCTTTTTACAAGTTATATGTTCTTTTCTTTCTCATTTTCCTGCACAATACAGCAAAGGTTTTTGCTAGGGTTTGTTATTTTTGTTTTGTGGGGTTTTTTTGATGGCAGCTTGGTTGTATTAAGCATATGTAATACAACTCTAGGAAAGGCATTAGACATAAAATATTCCCATGTCCAGCTGAGATTCTCCCCCAATCCAGCTGAGATTCAATGACGCTCATGTTCATGTTGCAAATATTAAAAAAAAAAAAGACTCTCATGCATTGCACATTCATAGCATTAAAATAGTTTCAGCCCACAAACAATACAATCGGGTGAATAATCCTCTGTGCTAGAGAAGGAGAAAAGTTTTCCACATATGTGTTCACAGGACAAGGGCTTCTAGAAGCATAGAAGGCACAGAGTACAGTTTGTGGGTTAAAAATGAAGACAGGGTGTATTTTTCTTTATATACTCAGCTCTCTCATGACTGCATCTTATCTGACATTTTTTCACTGCATGCTGATGAAAAGATGTGCACAGTGGCAGGAGTTTACTTCCTTATCTTAAAGTCTTATGTCATCAAAGGCTAGGCTGTACCAGGAATATTGCAATCCACTGCATAGTATGCATCGTAACATATTCATCAGTAATATCACTGATGAACAAAATATGAAAGTTACTTTCTTAAATGTAAATTCTAATTAGTTTACATCACAGTCTGTCTCCTTTGCATTACAAGGATTTCCAGGATAAGACAGGCAGTAGGCCCCCTATTCCTACAGGTGTCAGTAAAGCAGAACCTCTGTATGTACCTAAATAAGTATATGTTTTAAGATATATAGTAATGTAAAGTGTGGCTACCTTAAATGTTTTGGTTTATAGGGACAATGTGGTGGTGGAAGTTGACATTGTACTAGCAACTGAGGAAGATTTCAGTAGTATAATAAAGCAAAGCCTCTTATAAAACCCTTGATTAAACAAATCATACTACTGGTAACCCGTCAATTGAAGCAAAGTATGCTGTGACTAGAGTCTGAGAAATGGAAATAAATTAACCAGATAAGAATGCAGTGTCTTTGGATTGTATATTCTTAGAACTGAGCTAAATTCTAAATTCTAGAGGTAAACATGTTCTCAACATTTATAACGGATTCTGAGGGGTAATGAGGTACTGAGGTATTATGTGTTACTCTTTAAATGATCCACCTCTAAGGAGTGCAAAACCAGGATGTAATCTTAAACATGAGATGCTATCTGTTCTTATAGTATGCTTATCATTAAATTTAACAGGCGTTGCACTTATGCATTAAGGGAAACACAAGCCCCCTTCCCTTCAGTTTCTCATTTTGTAACACAGTAAAATCCTAGACATATGGTATTTTTTCTAATGGAATACACATTTGATCATCTCTGTTCATTTATATAGATTTCCTAAGATGTATTTTAAAAGCGAACACATCAAAATACATCTGTTAAAGAAAGATTTCACTACTTATTCTAGGCATATATTTAAGGAATGCTTTTTAGTCACTAAAATATTTATAAGCTTTGCTACACTTATTTTATATAGTGAAACTGTTTGCTACTAGATTCCTAATTTTAGAAGAAATTCATTTACATTTTATAAGTTCCCATACTAAAAATACTTTTTACCTTTCAAGTTTACTCTAAATTGCCATTTTGGTCTGCCATCCTTCATAAAAGGCAGGAAGTAAAAAAGCCTTAGAAATATAGATATCATCTTTCTTTGAGAAATTACTTTTAAACAGATAGGATGTGTCATCAGGATGAAGTACCACATGCTGTTAATTATACATGGTTCAAGTTCTAAAATGTAATCAGATACAGATTCAAACTCATGTCTTGGTCTGTTACCACTAGAGAATACTACTTAGGTGCACATGCATGTTTCTTGTGCTTTTAAAGATATGCTTCACATGCCTTCACTGTGGCAACTTTTGTGGCTATTCAATGGCAATCATTTCTGTTTCACAGCACAGTGAATAAATAAAGGGAAATGTTGAGAGATCCTTCAGAAACAGGCTCTGATGATGATTATGGAGATGACAGTATAAGCTATTTGCTACAGGATGAAACAATAATAAGACTATTATTCTCATAACAGTCATAAAACTGTCACCTTTAGCACTGGGGATCACTGAGGCCCTTGTAAATGGCCTGAGAAAACATAGCTGGTGGAAACTTCCAGAGAAAATAGTGGTCAGAACAAATATTACTTTCCAATCTAATCAAAATCAATCAAAAATCTTCCAAAATGTTATTCAAACTTCACTCTAATGTGTTTCTGAATTATCTTCAGAGAGCTCATTGATGCAGAAAGAGGATGCTTGTTTCATCAAAGAAACCTGCTAATACCAGTCCTACCAAAGGTGTATATACACAGAACTCCAGGAGTAGTATCCAGTCACCAGAAAATACTGTCAGTTTAGTTGTGAAATACCTCACCAAACTTTCTGTAAGTTACATATTGTAAGTGAGGTATTTCTTTTCATTCAAATACTCTGATTTTATTCTGATTCAATAAACCTTATTGAGATTAGTGACTTCTCTCTAATATCCTAACAACTGCTGAGAAAACAAAACTGCACAACCTCTGAGAAGATATGTGGAATTCAGTGTTCAGTCTTATACTTGATCATATCTCTTAGTCAAGGATCATAGACAAAGATATCTGCTTCCTCAGAGCTGTGCTGCTGTCAGGGTGTGAAGATTAGACAATGTATATTCATTTAGATAGATCGTGTTTGAGATCACCTATGGAATCTGAAAGTGCATAAATCCATGGGACCTGATGAAATCCATCTACAGGTCCTGAGGAAGCTAGTGCTAACTACCTTCCATCATATTTGAGAAATCGTGGAAATCTGGTGAAGTTACCACTGACTGGAAAAGGGGAAATGTAACCCCAATATTCAAAAAGGGAAAAAAGAAAGACCATGGGAACTATAGGCTGGTTAGTCTCACCTCTGTGTCTGGCAAGATCATGGAGCAGATCCTCCTGGAATCTCTGCTAAGGCATGTGGAAAATAAGGAGTAAATTGGGCACAGCCAACATGGCTTCAACAAGGAAAAGTCATGCCTGACAAATTTGGTGGCCTTTTATGACACTGCCACAACTAGAAGAGGGGAGATTTAGATTGGATATTAGGAAGAAATTCTTTCCTGTGTGGGCGGTGAGACACTGGAACAGGTTGCCCAGAGAAGTTGTGGATCCCCATCCCTGAAGGTGTTGAAGGCCAGTCTGAGTGGGACTTTGAGCAACCTGCTCTAGTGGGAGGTGTCCCTGCCCATGGCAGGGAGATTGGAACTGAATGATCTTTGAGGTCCCTTCCAACTCTAGTGATTCTATGGTTCTATGAATTTTTGTGCTCATTGTACTGAAATACTAGATAAAAAATATCAGCATTATCCTATTTCCAAAGACAGCTCCTACTTAAAATATACAGGGATAGTTTATTTATAGAAAACAAATTTTAAAATCTGTGAAAAAAAATAATAAAATTCACATGGTTGGTTGAAAACAGCAGAGTAATGATATATGTCCATTAGGACTAGAACAGTTCTAGCAAAAAATTAATGTATGTGTGCAAACTAATGAACTGAAATCATCACCAAAACATAATTCAGAAGACAATGTTTCCTGTGAAATAGATAAAGTCAATTGGCAGAGAACCACCTGCAGAACCATGATATCAAGACAAAAACATGCAAAGAGGAAACTTGGAGTGTGATTTACAGGAATTCTATGTATTGCTTCATGTCTGAAAAAATTTGTGGATGTATGTATGCGCATATAGCCATGTGTCTTACAAAGGCATTGGTACTCTTTCCAGCACTGAAATCAGTACAACTAAATACCAGTACTGTGAGGTTTATTAGCAGTAAGGGGAATTGCACCAATGGTTGCTGATAGTAGTAGAACATCTGAACAAATAATAGGTGAGTGAATGACATGAAAACTAAGTAGAAAAGGTGTGGCACCACAAATTTATTCTTAGAAAAGCCTTCCAAAACCAGCATTTTATGGATTTCTGGTTTCCTACGTTAACAATTTATGCTCCTCATTTCACTGCAACATTAATATAATGCTAGAATCATTTAGGTTGGAAAATAGCCTTAAGATCATTGAGTTCCACTGTTAATTTGACACTGCCAAGTCCACCACTAAACTATGTCCTTAAGCACCAAAGCACATCTACACATCTTTTAAATACCTCCAGGGATGGTTACTCAACCACTTTCCTGAACAGCCTGTTCCAGTGCTTGACAGCCCTTTAGGTAAAGAAATTTTTCCTTATATCCAATCTAAACCTCCCCTAGTGCAACTTGAGGAATTTCCACTTTTCTTATCACTTGTAACTTGGGAGAAGAGACCAGTGCCTACCTCACTACAACCTCCTTAAAAATATTGGTAAAAAACAACACCCAGAGCTAGGTCATGAATCTATGCCTCAATTTTCAATTTTCCATTTACGTGGCTGAGATGGAGACAAAATGCTAGTTAAGAAAAATGTTTCCAACTCACATGCAAATTACATTTTCAGTCAAAATACTCTGAAAAACTCAGATGAAGACTGAGCATCTGACCCACACCTTTTCTGACTAAGAAAGTTCAACGTGCAGAATATTTCCTAAAAAAGAAAAAAAAAAAAAAAAGTGTCTAAGAGCATGGTAAACAGTTGAAAAACATTAGGTTGGTCAAAAAAAGAATCTCACAGATGTGATGTGAAGCAGAGGAAGCTCAAAGGGAGTTGCACTGGTTAAAATAAAATCTGATCAAACTCCAAGTAAGGGTTTCAGCTATGGGGAATGAGAAAATGGACTTTTAGCCAAGAAGTACAGAAAAAAACACATAATGGGTCATTTGAGATTAGGGAAGAAAGATAAAAACAGGAGGTACAAAACAAATACATGGAGAGTCAGAGAGGAGAAATGTTTAGAAAGAAATAGTTAATATGTGAGACTTGCTCATTCCTTTAGGTAGGCAATGAAAGTGACAGGCAATTCTTATTGCTGTGTGTTTTCTGTTTAACAGGCAACTTTTCTGATTAATAGCAGTTTGATATCATGAATTTCTATATTGTGACAATATTTTCAGTAAGAAAAACAGATTTAGACAGTAAAAGCTGCTATTCAAAGTGAAACTGTCATATATGAAGATGATAAAGCAATTTTATTACACGAGATTTTTCATTACTTCATGTATAGAATATTCTCTTGCTAGATACTTCATTTAAAAAGAAATAAAATAAACAAAACCACAATGTAAATCCACCTTTTTTGATGTAACATTAAAATCACCAATCTCACAATTTCACATGTTTGGAAGTACTGTTGTAATCAATCTGATGTATGAATATATGCTATCTAACATTATATAAACTACTTAGTAGTTACAATCACTATTTTTAGGATAAAAATGTAGGGATTCAGAAATAGACTATAATGAAACCAAATACTCAGTGAAAACTAGCAGGGCTTTGCTTCTTGATTTACAAGTTTTGGTTCAGGACTGTAAACGCTAGACATCTGTACTATTTCCATTTCCCAAGCAGTAACTAAAATTGTTGATGAAGTTGAACTTCACATTCACTTTAAATTTCCCAAAGCAGTGAAACTCTGCCAATTTCTGAATTCTAGCCAGATGTGATATGTGGCTTGCCCCCAGGATCCTTTGGATTTCTCACTGGCTGATTTAATACAGCCAAGAAGCTATTTTTGTTATATGTTTGGAGAATCCGACTTGTTCCAACCCAGAAATAAATCTGCAACTGACCAGTTTACTTCTTGCATTTATCTTTATCTTGCTTCTTACTCAGATAGAGGGCTGAGGAGGACAAGAAGAATGGTATCTCTCATTATTTAAGGTATAAAAGAAAGGTGGAAAAGTGGGAGTAGTTCTTAAATCATTTTCCTAAAATGACAAATGAAGGCTGCATCGGAAAACATTTGGTACGCTTTCTCATTCACAGCTAAAATATTCTCAAGTACAGTTCACTATCCTGCCACATTTCAATAGCAAAAGATCTCATTCTTTGTCCTTAAAAGTACTTTGCAGTGCTGAAAGATGGAAGAGCCAAAGCCTTCAGTGTTTCCTGAGGGCTTAAGGTTGTGAGAGGAACAGTGTGTCACAGTTTGACAAAGAGTCCTCTTTGTAAGTGTTGCAAGTAGTAAAGCTACTGGCCTAGTCCTGAATAAGTTCTAAGCTTTCCTGACAATATTGTAAGTCAAGGTAAGAGCTGTCCTGAAACATTTTATATATTATTAGGGTACCATGACACCTAAGAGCAGTAGTCACAGAAAAGAATTTTGTTGTGCTAAATGTTGTTCTTGCATGGAACAAATGTGTAAAAGGTTCTTTTCTGGACTGTAATTCCTTTTGTGGCAAAGTAAATCCTTATATACTGGTCAGAGATAATCAATCAACACAATTGTACCACAGTCTGCATTAGCATACAAGATTTGATTTTTAGGATGATCCAAAACCCTAAGATGGAGCAAAGAGAAATGGAATATGCCAGGAAATGAAGCCTCTTTGTCCATAAATAGTTTACATGCATTTAAAAATACAGACTCAAACCATACATACCAGTTCAAATACACATTGCCATCAGCATTCTTGCTCGAGTCAGATCTATTACAGCCCATCACAATGTTTTCATGTGTACAGAACATTGTAGTCCAAAGATGACATTATATTTGAAGCCAGAAGGTGGTGGTTCTGTGACTAGGTATTATCCTTCCGAGGCTTTTCATCAGAGGCTGTAGAAATTGGTTAGATTGACCCTATGACAGACAAGGCCATTCCAAACTGGGAGACTGCTTTGCTTGAAAGACAGCAGAGATGTACAAAGAGGCTGAAAATAAAAGCAACTGTGAGTTCATGGCTACTATCTGCTTATTAAAGAGAGTTCAGAGGCTCTCTCTGGTGAAGGTGATATTTGTGGTCTTTCCCTGCATCATTCTTCACCACCTGGTGACAAAAATTTTTCCAGAAAAGGAAAGACTGAGAAGAGAGTTCGGGCAATATGTTGATGACAAAACAGAGCAGGTGGAGATAAGGGCTCATCAGTGCACTTCTTTGTTCTTGTAGGTATGGTTTTCTCCTTTTCTTCCCAATATCATTCTGAAAGTAGACCACAGGCAATTTACATTTCAGTTTACATGGTATAGTTCTGTACAAGAAATTGTAGGCTCTTTGCTTCTAAACAAACCATGTGTTAGAGAATGCAGTAAATAAGGGAAGACACAATAAGAAAACAGGCCAGACTTGCTCAGCAATGTTTTCCTTGAAAGACTTGCATTGGAAATGACAGAAAGGCATACATTAATCTGTAAAACTCTTTCACGGTGAGGTCTAAAAGAGCAACTTACTCTGCCTAAAAGCAACATTATACAAGGTCTAAAATAAATATATTTGGTAGCTTAGCAACCACAAATATTTATATATACATAAGTCTGGTCTGTCAAAATATCACAGGAATTGTATACATGAAAAACATTTTATAGACATACAAAATTAGTCTTATTTGCAGGGTTGCCATAATTGCCCTTCATGGAAAAGTGGAAGTGTTGTTTAGGTAACTGGCAGTAAGCACTAAGTGCCTGATAGTCTTTAGCTAAAAACAAATCATGCAGAGAGATGTACCTTGATTGATACTGTCTATACCAGTAATATTTGTTAAAATATTAAAGTAGTGTCTGCGAGACAGAAAGTACTGGATCATCTAATGAAAAGCCTGTTCTGACATGATAGAAGAATTGCAATACATACCTTGAATGAGACTCAAGCAGTTGCAAACATTCCTATTTCTATTAGACAGTGTTTGGCCAAGATTTAATCATAGCAAATGTTTCCAAAGTCAATCCCCAGCTTAATTTTAATCAGAAGCCTTTTGCATACTAGGTTCTAGCTATTCGGCTAGCATGCATTGAATGTTCTGTTCCTTGACATAAATAGTTTTATATTAGTTAAGGATCTTTATATAGGCTCTTACCTTAATAACCATAATAACTAAGTTAAAACTAAAAAGGGAAGAGTTTATGCAGGGTTGGGTAAGAAGGAGGATATCGAATATAAGACCTGCACTTGCCTTTGCAAGTAGAAGATATTTAGACGAGAGAATCATAGAACAACCCAGATTGGAAGGGATCTTGCAAGATCATTTGGTCTAACTTTTCATGGTAAAGAGAGCCTAGCTTAGATCATCTAGCACTCTCTCTAATCGCATCTTGCACACCTTTGGTGATGGGAACTCTACCACGTACTTGAGAAGGTTGCAGCAGTGAATGATTGTTATCACTGTAAAAAATTTCTTTCTTGTATCAAGATAAAACCTCTCCCGGTGTAAACAGTATCTGCTGCTGCTTGCCTTCTCCATATGGGTCCTTGTGAAAAGAGAGCTTCCATCCTTTTTGTCAATGCCCTTTAAACACTAGGATACTGTAATGAAGTGTCCTTGAGCTTTTTCTTCTCCAGGGAGAAACAATCTATCTCCTTCAGTCTTTCCTCATAGAGCAGGCTCTCCAGCCCTTTGATCCACTTCATGCCCTCCTTTGAATCCTCTCCAATCTTTTTGTGTCTTTCTTGAATTGTGGGGACCAGACTGGACACAGTACTCCTGCTGTGGGCTGATGAGTGCTGAGTAGAGAAGTAAAACACTGAGCAGAGTGTTAAGATGAAGATGGTTGGTTTAGAATTCAGACAAGAAATGCATAGAGTTCAGTATAAAGGTGAAAATGTCCACAGCTCACAGGTCTTCTCAGAGGCAGAAAGTCCATGAATAAATTTATCTAAAAGGTAATTAAAATATATTCTTCTTTCATGTACAGGACAAACCACACTCAATATAATTTGAGTGAACCAGTTCAGCAAGATATATCTTCCCTGTGCAGCAAAAAAAAGATACATCTCACAATACCTTCCTGACAGCCAGGAATATAGGTTACTTATGTTGTCTAACACACAATTTATACTTGCTTGATTTATGTATAAATCCCAAAACTTTTAAGAATCTATTGTACTTTGACAGTAACAATAAAACTAATTACCTATTGCATAAATATCTTTCTGCAAGGTAAATTTCTAATTTAGAGTTTGGTGTATTTAGGTTTTACTATTATTATTTCTTGCTTTTACTATCTTTAGAATGCTGTCATTCACCAAACTTGGAAATTATAAAAACAATCTAAATTTTCACATAGTAAAAATATTTATCTCTCTCAGGCACAAAATATTTTGTCATTTGTTCAAAATCTCATTTAAATGAGAAATATGAACAACATTTAATCATTTCTTTAGAAAATAACATTCAGACATGCCAAATTTTCAATGAACTTATTCATACTGATTCTAATAAGCTTAACAACTTGTTTTGGCTGCAGCTTTCTTTTTTCCATATGGAAGTGCTTCTACTAGCTTTCTTCCAGATTATGTGGTTGAGAGGAGGATGTGGAGAAAAGTCCTATGTTGTTTTTTGTGGCACAAATTCATTTTGTGGACTGACACATGCAATATAAATTGCTCTCAGTAAGCCTGAATCCTGAGGGCATGCTTTGGCACTATGACAATGAAATCTTTACCTTAACAATCTGTGTCTAAATTCACAAAATGTATGAAAGATTTAAGGATGCATCTACTTTACACTAAGCGTACAACCAGAGAGATAATATGTATTTTCACTTAGGTTTGTTGTATTAGATCCATTTCTCAAATGTTAAGCATAAAGGCAATTTTAGCAATGTTAGGAAGGGAGACATGGATGATATTACAGCAAAGAGCACACAGAACAGCTCCATGAGAAAAAGAGATGTAGCAGAGAGTAGAATAAAAGCACTTGTCAAATCACTATATCAAAGAAAATAAAAGCTTGCTTTCTAATTGCCTAAATCAAGAGAAAAATAATATATTTTCTACCATATAAAAATATTGCTAAGAAAAATCCATAGCTAGTGTGCAATATCATAAGCAGAATTTATGTCCTTGTAAGGCTCAGCCACAACCAAAGAGAATATTCCTTTTCTCCTCATAGCTTCAAATATAAATTTCTGCACTCCTTTTTGTACCATATCAGTGATGTGATTGGCTGAAAACAGCCTGCTTATTTTATTAAATTCATTTTCAGTAGATGAATGATGGCCACAAAAGCAACAGCACTAGCAAAAGGAGGTAGTGGTAAAGTACTACCAGGACTGGAGAAGATAGGACTCCACTTGGTAAAAGCACCATCTAAATCTGGTTTAGCCTGGTCATAAAACTACAGCCATGGAAAACAATGGCCAAAAGATGTGAATGACTGTAATACCAGAGCTTAAATCCTTGCGCTTTCTGGAGAATTTTATGCTTGGATAGTTGGGCAGAAATTTTTTCATTAATCTATATTTGTTACATTTCAGAGGAACTTTAAATCATCAATTCCATTCATAGTCAGGGACCTGTTTATTTGATTTGCCCTTAGTAACTAATGCACGGAGCCAAAAGCCTTTGGGAGAAGAGCTGGTTGTTCACTCAGCTGTTAGACTGAAGGAGCACCATCCTCTTGTCTTAGGTGTGACTATCCACCACTGGCCCTGCTCCCTCTTCACGTAGACTTAATGCATGGTGGAGAAGTTAGTTCAGAAAATGTGCACTAAGAATTTATTGTTCAACAAAGACTTTTCATATGGTGTATATGACAACATTTGCAGTGACATCAGGAGAATAAATTAAGATGGGAGTTGATAAGGCAAAGGTAAACAACTTGCTTCCATAACTATCCTGCAATATAGGATTTCTATGTCATCTCCTTGTTCTCTTCTTTAGATTTTGAATTACCTGCTGTCACACTATGGGGAGCAGAGTAAGCATTAGTAAGTGAAGGTGATCATCTTGAAAAGCCCAATTCCAAATGTAATAAATCTTGGTGGAATAGAGACCCATAAGGAAAAAAATATCTTCTGGATGACCGTACAATATCTAGTATGCAAAAATTTCTGACACATACATGAAAATATAGTTGTGGAACCAGATAAGAGAACAAAACAATAAAGAAGTTTAAATAAGTACCTAAATGTCCCGAGTTACCTCATAGGTTACTGTAAAAAAAGGTATAGAATCACCCAGATCACACTATATAATTATTTGAACACAAAGAATACAAAAAAAATAAAGCAATTTTCAAGAACCAGAATGGACTTCTTAAAAGTTTATGTGTAGTGAGCCGCAAAATGGAATATAAAAGAAATAGGGTAAATTAATAACAGACACAAAAACCAGTCTACTAAAGGAATAAACTTTTACAGGCAGCAAGAAAAAGGAAAGGCAAAAACCAACCCACCCAAACCACCCTTGCTAAAAAGTAATTCTTTCAAGTATTTTTCATATGCATCAAATCACATTATACTTAACAGAAAAGTATTCATATGCGTATATGGAATAGAAATAGCTCTGTAACTAATGGTGGTAGAAGTGCGAAAGCTTCAAAGACTTAAGAACAATTTCTCAAGCATTTGAATTCTAGCAAAAGCTTATCTGAGCTATTTTGAGTTACTACTGGATCTGTAACACTGAGCAGGAAACCTCTAAAAAACAGCCTCTCCTGTGAGAATTTCAAACTTTTATTTTGGTCAGCTGAAAACACTGGGATAGTTTTTCAAATGTTTTCATTGTTGGCCTGAACATTGAACCTGGGAAGGTCAACGGAAAAAGCTCTCCTATTGACTTCAGTGGGAGGGAGTGAGACTTAGTAGCAAGCATTTTAGAAAAGTTCTAGGCACTGTGAGAATGTCTTTAACATATTTCAGCACTCTTTATAGCATCAACCTTTTCTCTTCAGGTTTGGTTAATTTTCCAGACAAAGACACAATGGGCACAGAACGTTTACTCAGTTTAAAAACTTTTTCATTCTCCATATGTTTAAATTAACTTCCTGAAGTCAATACACTGAAAGTTCCTCAAATTACATAACACCTAGAGATCCTAAAGGTGATTACATAAATTTTTTTCAGCTTGGAAGGTGAAATCAAAGTTTAAAGTTTAAAAGCTTTCAATGCATACCCCTTTCATCCTCTTTGAGATCAGAAAAATAGCTGGACGCACATGCAAAAATGTACACCTCCTAGAACCCATAAGAAAGGTTATTTAAGAAAAAAAATCAATTGTCAAATGTTATGATCAAATATAATAAGCTCCTGAAGCCATTGCTCCATAAAAATAAATTGTCTCCTTTTAAAACTTTTCATTCAGTAAAACATGATGAATTCCATGTAGGAACTTGGCAAATACGTATCACATGTCATTTGATGGGATGGGTCTTACTTTCTTGAAGTAGGATGTCAGACACAGCTTAGGCTGTATGAGCTGAGCTGTCTGCAAGTAACTATTGTACAGAAGCAGGCTCAGGCAAAATACGCACAGCTGAACCAGTATGTATTTCCAATCCAGCAGAGTTGTGGCTGAGTGCCAAAAGGGCAAACAACATCAAAGCATTTTATAAGCAGTGAGGTGAATGATAATGATCTACAACAGTGTTTTTCACATTGTAGTCCAGGAGACAGCCCAATCCCTCAAGCAGCTGGCATGAGCAAGGCCCAAGAAGTTGCTGGTGCCTTCATGTTGGTTATTTTGAAATGGGTTGTGCCAGCAACAGATTACAGCAGTGGTGTCCTGTTGTGGGTTAACCCCAGGGCCACAGACCTGCTCACTCTCTCCCCAAGTGGGATGGGGGGGCAGAGTTAGAAGGGCAAAAGTGAGGAATCTCATGGGTTGAGATAGAGACAGTTTAATAGGGAAAGCAAAACTGTACATGAAAGCAAAGCAAATTAAGAATTCATTCACTGCTTCCTATCAGTAGGCAGGTGTTCAGCCATCTCCAGGAAAGTAGAGCTCCATGAGGTATAAACACTACTTGGGAAGACAAGTGCTGTAACTCCAAATGTTCCTTATTCCTCCTTGTTTCCCCCAAATTTTATTGCTGAGTATGACATCATAAAGTATAGAATATCCTTTGGGCTTCCGGGGTCAACTGTCCCAGTTGTGTCTTCTCCCAGAATCTTGTGCACCCCCAACATACTCGCTGGCAGAGCAGTGTGAGAAACAGAGAAGGACTTGATGCTGTGAATCACTGTTCATCAACAGTTAAAACATCAGCATGTTATCAACACTAGTTTGGTCACAAATCCAAACCACAATGCCATACAAGAGGTTATGAAGATAATTAACTCTATCCTGGCCCAAGCCAGCACACATCTAAAAGGTAATGCACTCAGAGGAGTTTTCTCAAAGTTCTCAGCATAAGGAAAGCACCCACAATCACTGCAGTGGGTTAGCCCTGACTTGCAGCCAAACACCCAGAAAGCTTCTTGCTCATCCTCCTGCCTCCAGCAGGGTGGAGTAAGAAAATAGGAAGAATGAGAAAACTTGTGAATCAAAATAAAGACAAGGAGATCACTTCCCAAGTGCAGCTGCAGGTAAAGCAGACTTGAGAATTTAATATCACCACAGGTTACACCCAATCCTTTCAGTGAGACAACAAGCACTGTGTTCAGTCAGGACATGTTGGTTTCCTTCCGCTGCTTTTTCCTTCCCACTTCTTTTTCATTGTGGGTCCTTCACAGGCTGCATTCCCTTCATGGTCTGGCGTGGGCTCAACCATGAGTCTCAGTCCTTCTGAGATATACCTGTGCCAGAAGCTTGGCTGATGGGGTCAGCTTTGGCCTGTGTTGGACACATTGAGGAACTGCCTGGAAGTACCTGTGTTCAGTGCGGAGCAGCCCCTGACCTCTTGACACAGAATCATTGAATTGTTAGAGTTGGAAGGGACATTAAAGATAATTGAGTTTCAACTCCCCTGCCATTGTCAGGGTCACCTCCCACTAGACCAGGCTGCTCAAAGCCCCTTCCAGCCTGGCCTTGAACATTTCCAGGGATGGGGCATCCACAACCTCTCTGGGCAGCCTGTTCCAGTGTCTCACCACCCTCACAGGAATTTCTTCCTAATATCCAATCTAAATCTCCCCTCTTCTAGTTTAAAACCATTACCCCTTGTCCTGCACTTCCTGACAGTGTCCCTCTCCTGTAGGCTCCCTGGAAGGCAGGTATAAGGTCTCCCCGGAGTCTTCTCTTTTCCAGGCTGAACAGTCCCAGCTCCCTCAGCCTATCTTCAGCCCTCTGATCATCTTCATGACCCTCCGCTGGACCCTTTTCAACAGTTCTATGNCTCTGCCCAACCTGTATTTGTGCTTTGGATTGCTATGTCCCAGGTGCAGGACTCTGCACTTAACTTGGTTGAACTTCATGCAATTTACATCAGCCCACCTATCAAGCCTGTCCACTACACCATTGACCTCGGTGTCATCAGCAAACTTGCTGAAGGTGCATTCTATCCCACTGTCCATGTCTCCAACAAAGATGTTAAATAACACAGGTCCCAGCACTGACCCTTGTGGGACACCACTCATCATCAGCAGCCACTTGGACATTGAGCCATTGACCACAACTCTTTGAGTGTGGTCATCCAGCCAGTTCCTTATTCACCAAGTGGTCCTTCCATAGAATCCATGACTTTCCAATTTGGAGACTAGGATGTCATGTGGGACATTGTCAAATGCTTTCCATAAGTCCAGGCAGATGACGTCCTTTGCTCTGCCTTTGTCCACCAAGTTTGTGGCAGTATAATAGAAGGCCATCAAATTTGACAGGCAGGATTTGCCCTTGGTGAAGCTGTGTTGGCTGTCTCCAATCACCTCCTTATTTTCCATGTGCCTTAGCAGAGATTCCAGGAGGATCTGCTCCATGATCTTGCCAGGCACAGAGGTGAAACTGACTGGCCTATAGTTTCCTGGGTCCTCCTTTTTCCCTTTTTTGAATACCAGGGTTATGTTCCCCCTTTTCTAGTCTATAGGAATTTCACCAGATTGCCATGATTTCTCAAATATGATGGAAAGCAGCTTAGCAACTTGGTCTGCCAGCTCCTTCAGGACCCATGGATGGATTTCATCAGGGATGGATTTCATAGAGGCCATCTCTGAAGGCCCCTCCAGTCCCAAAACCTCATAACCTACACCCAATACAGTTATGTTATGCTACATGGTTTGTCCATTCCTGTTTGCTGATTTCCCATGGCCTAAATTGATATGGGAAAAATAACTGTTCTTCAACACTTCTGAAACCTATCAGGAACTGAATAGTTCAGAATAATGAGCAATCAGTTTGAGAATTTCCAAATGTAATATCCGTGTACATGTAGAGATTTCATCTAGAAATCATAGTGTTCCTGTAGAGAAAGATCCAATCCATCTGACATACATGACTCTATTTTCCCATGTTTTTAACCTGTCATAACTGCAATAAAAATCATTTTTCTCTGAAGATTTTAAGGCTTCCCTGCATGATTAGTAAAATGCTTTAAAACTCTGCCTGGTTTTACTATTGGCATTATCATAAACAACACCTATTCTCAAAGCATCCAACATTTGAATCAGGGACTTTTTTGGGTTGAGAAGAATTATCTTATAACATGAGATAGTGGCAACTCTTCCAAGCAACTCTGAAGTCTTGAATCACACTTTTCCCAACCTCTGGATTTTTGAGAATCTGCCATTAAAACCTATTTCTATATCATCTCAGATAATGGGTCCTGGTTATCTAAATATGTGTCTAAATTGCTATTGAGCCACTATGTTCTGTATCTGTGTGCATTTTTATTCTAAATCTTATTTTTTAAAGGAATATGCTTCTATCGTAATATAGGTAAATGCCACTGAAAAGACAATGATTACTAATCCCATACAAAGACAGAGTACAGTTTCTAGATTTGAAGCAGATATTAGAAATGTCCCAGTCTTCATTTTCCTTCATTTCTGAATTTGCTGGGAAATCAGAGTATACTTCATAATCTTCCAACTGAACACTATGATCCAGCAATTTTTGTGTTATTGTCAGAACTATGTTCCTCTGAGAATAATTTTTGTAGTCTGTAGACAGCCCTGTCTGATAAAGTCATGAATAGAAAAATTTTCATTTATACAAATAAGGAAGAACTCCTAAAATGCAGAGAAATATTATTCTTCAAAAATCCTATTTCTATGCTGATCACATTCTCAAACACATGCAATTTAAGGCACAATTACATTTAATATGAAGACACAGTTATAGTTTAATATAAGTACACAGCAGCAAAGCAAAAGAGAATATGTCATTTTTAAGTAACTGGTGTTTACTATTGAAGAAGTGATGCAAATTATTGTTATATGACATTATACAAGTGCATAAATGTATCGATTATGAATTAGGGAAAATGCAACTGATAATGTGGACAGAAAGCAATATTGACTTCTCATATAGATTTCCCAGTTTCACAGGGAAGACACGGTACCAGAATAGGCTTGTGGCCACTTTTGGAGTAGAACTAATGGGGCACAGTTCTGCTCTTGTCTCAGTGTTCTTTTAGATCACAGCACAGTTACAAAAGACAACATTTTTAAAAGTAACTCATGAGTTCTGACTGTTCAACTTGAGCTTTCTGATATTATCAGGCTTCATATTACAGTGATGTCAGATAACTAAGTCCCTGAGAATTATCTCAGCTACTAAAATACTCCATATCAATCACTTGAGAGTACATACTTTAGATTATTATCGTGGAATAGTGTTGCTTCCTTTCTTCTTGTTTGTCAGCATCATCTTCTTAGTCATAAACTCCTCGGAGAGGGCTTATTTCTTGATGTATATTTTGTACAGTTCTTGCCACAGTGGGTCCCTGACCTTGCTTAGGACTTCTGTGTTCTTCAGTATGAGTAATTACAATTAGCAGTTAGAACAATAATGGAAACACTTTGATGTGTTACTCAAGAGTTAAAGACACAGGCATTTTCATTTGGATTTGTAATGCAGGACTTGATCAGTTAAAACATAATCTACAAAAATCCATCTGGAGGGTAAAATAAATTGGTTCCACATTTGTACTGTCACATAAAACTGCACTAGACATTGTCATATGAAAAACAGGCCACATTTGTGTTAATTTCTGCTTTGGCAAAAATCACCATTGGTTAGTTTGGTGATAACAGCTGATAATTTTACACTAAGAGATTCTGAATTTAAAACATTAGTGAGCTCTGAACCATGCAAAAGTATTCAGAAATTAATGTCATTTTATGTAGTTAAAATCCTTTAAAATAGATTTTTAAAAAGCTTTTTAAATTCAATAATAAATTAATTCATGGTAAGATGTGTATTTTGTTATCTGTAAAGATTCCAATAAAATATTCATTAGTCTGAAGAAATATATATGCTATCAAGAACTTCCTGTGAATCGCAGCATCTACTCCAGCTTTCTCCAAAAATTTTTTGTGGGAAGAATGTTAAAGTGAAAAATACAGAATGCATAAATATTACCATCTGTTGACCATTATACACACTGCACCTAACTGACATGGGGTCTAATTTTGCCTTGTGGGGTTTTGAGCCACTGCTTTCAATGAGAACAACATTATATTATCATGGAGATATATCATTGTATAAATTATCTTGATTAACTAATTAGCTTAGTAATAGCTTTGACAGAAATACAGTGGAGAAGGAAAATTTCAGAGGCATTCTACCATGAGAAACATCCACATAGAAATTCTTTCCATGTTACTTTGTGTACTGTGTCAGTAAAGTGCAGTAATTTATAAACAGGAGTATCTTAATCTCCACTGTTGTTCCTTTTAAAAGGAACTACAGGTAAATAGGAGAAACCAGTGTTTACTTTCCATGAATGTGTACTTCAAATAATGTTGCTTTGGGAAATAATCAAGTGTCTGTAAGAAGTTTACAAATTTATTTGGCAAAGTATACATGTTAAATAAAATAATGTTTTTCCTAAGCAAGACACAAGTTCAAAGCATGTCTTACAGTGGCCTGTGAAAGAACAAATGCTAATGCATATCTTCTGTAAGCTACTGTTGATAAAAGATTGCAACCCACTGCAGTGTCTTATCATCATCCATTACAATATTCATCTTAACATTTTAAATCTGTGTTTCTCAAGCAACCTTCTACAGAGGATTTTGTTGTGATATCTCATCAAAACCAAAAAAAGAAAGAGCTAAATGCATGTTATGGTTTGTCTGTATGACTCCAGCTCAAATAAAATGTCACTGTAGATTGTACAAATCACTATGAACAAATACAGTCTTCAAGCCTGGTGTAAAACATCCCCAGATAAGACTCTAAGACTATCAAATGCAGCTTTGGGACATGCTTTTGTCCCCTTCATCTTTAAGCTCATAGCTCAATCCAATTATCCACAATTTAGCCTCTGCCAGTGATTTGTGTACACTTGTGTTGCAGAGGAGGATTTTTTTGTATGACTCAAGTGTAAAACTTCAGCTTACAAGACAAAAACATCTTCAAAAGAAACCCATGAAATGAAATACTAAAAGCATGAGACAGGACTTTATGATATGAAAAATGACAAAGAACCCAAACAGTTTCTAATCATATATATTAACTTTCTCCTCAATGATAACTTTTTTTAAATAAAATCTACAAAACACAATTTGTTTATTTTGTTCATCAGTAAATAAAAAACATTGTATGTAAAAAAATTTCTTCCAACAAGAACAGGACTGAAGGAAATTTTGGGTAGATCTATATAAAGTTCTGAATTCCAGAAAAGAAAACAGTAGGACTCAAAATAACTCAGCAGTTTTTCAGAAGTTAAATGTTTGTTTGTGTATTACTTTTTGACATTTCCATGTTCACAGTATTAGATCTTTGGTTCTATCCAGCTGAAGCTATCCAAAACAAAGACTTCTAGAATATTAGTCTAGTCCTTTGGATGTAAATATAATCCATTTTTTATAGTACACACTGTTGCAAGAAACCATTCTGGCAACTGAGAACTAAGTTAACAACAAGCTGTCACTAGCCTTCTTTGCATTATAGATTTCTTGCACTTGGTGAGAAAGCTAAGTGAGTTTCTGTTGATTTAATTCTGCTTGAGGATTTCTCTAAATACAGCTACTGGCCTTAAACAGCTATAGACCACCACTAGAACAAGACCATTTTTTTTTAACTGTTAGCATCATCCTGGAATGCATTTCAAATTCTGACTGGCATTATTTTGGCTTGGTCACATGCTTGTAGTTATATGATACCCTAACACTTTTGAAATCACATTTATTCTAGTAACTTATTCCATAGAAAAATATTCTAAGAAATATCAAAGGATTTTCTATTAGCAGTGATTCCACTTACCAGTGCAATTGTTCTGGTCAGAGATTAGAATCTCATCTTGAAACAGAAATTACAGACAAGATTTTGTTAACAGCATTTCACCTCACATAGCATTTGAATATATAGGCAGCAAAAAGAAGTTTCTACTAAAAAATTCAGATCCTAAATACTAAGTTATTTGGTAGGACAATACTTGAGGGGCTAACCTAATTCTGCTAGGATCA
Organism: Pedionomus torquatus; assembly: GCA_013398155.1. Lineage (NCBI taxonomy): Eukaryota > Metazoa > Chordata > Aves > Charadriiformes > Pedionomidae > Pedionomus > Pedionomus torquatus. The sequence continues at coordinate 334,044 of VZRU01005005.1, read as the reverse complement.
TCTGTGCAAAAGAAATAACATTGGTGGAGTACAACAGTAATTTCTTAGCATTATATTTCTATTTCAGGGAAAAAAAAAAGTCCATCTAGGAAAAGGGGTGCAACCAAGATTACACTGTGTCACACTAACCTCTGGCTGCTGTCAGAGTACATCAAAGCTGTTAAAGGCACCGTATATTACAGCAGACAGGTCAAGTGGCCTTAACCTGGCACTGGACATTGCAAGAAAAATGTGACCATAAGATCAGAGGATGGAAAATTAAGGTTTCAACCACAACTCACAATGATAAAATCTTAACACACATCACAAGCCACATGAATGTCTTCTGTTCCAGTGATCTGGTCATATAGGGTAAAGGATGTGTTTCTATTCAATCAGTTTGAGTGTCTAACTTTTAACACTTCCCCACAAACCCACAGTGTTTTAGAGAAAATATTAGTAGTCATTTATGTTAAGTAAAGGTAATTGTGTTTAATGTGCCATGTAGTGAAATTATAGGTTATATTCATCCCAGATATTACATTTATTTCCCTTTCCAGAATTAAAGGATCCATGATCTAAAATCCTAAAAACCTAATAGGCAAACAAAATAGATGTACACCCTTCAGGCCCAAGATAAAATGTAGTACCTAAACATTCAACCCAAAGATTCCTATTTTTACCCCAGCTGAGTGCCTCCCATCTACTTGTTATACTTTTACTATTTCTGAGTTATCATTATGAAATGATTTCATGGCTTATTAAGTCAAGTATGGTTATGCATGTTTGCCAGCTTTCAAATATGCAGTACAAATGGTAATTATAACCACTTTAAATGATACATCTTCCCAATGCTTCAGATTCAGTGAGTTAACCTCAAATGTAAGGCAGACTTAAAGATGAATTTACTTAGATAAAGGAAAACAGAAAATATAATTAATCATTTGCCTATCCTTCAACCCTAGTTTACAAAACCATGGTGCAACTTTATTGAGCTCAAAATTGAAGGGTGACAAGGTTAATACATAGCTTTAGACCTCATGGTTTCATTAGCAAACACATTACAGACTGCAAAGCTGAACTGACAGTAATGCTAGGCCCAAACAAAGTAAATAATTACTGGCTTGGCAAATGAGGAAGCACTTGCAGAGTTTGTTTACATTTGGTTTTTGGAAAATTCATGCTGGCATAAAGTCAAATACAGTTTGACTAGTAACTGTGACAATTGCTCACAGATGCAGCTGGACGAACAACAAAAGAATGAATTTATGGTTCTTTTCTCCCCTGCATTTTCCCCTTTTGTTGCGTTTTTTCTTGTGCAGTTTCTTCTATCTTTCTCCTTCCCTCCCCTCCCCCCCTCTTTTTTTCTTTGCTTTACCATTCTGGATCAATAACAAACTTGTAGCCACAAAGATAAGTGGGTTTTCATGGCAGATAGGCCTTGGAATGTATAAAAATCTCATGTTGCATTTTGTCTTTTAGCCGTATACTGGAAAAGACACAGCTGTGTTCAAGCTGCACTCATAAAAGCCTTGATCCCTGACAAAACATATGAGTGCCCTCAATTCTCGTAGGCCTGTACTGGATTTTCAAGAGAAATACATCACTTCCATACACTAATCATACAATCTCAGAACAACAATAACTGTTAGAGCTCACATTTAGGCAAAGTGAGCTGAAGGATTTTGGACAGTCTTTGTCAGATCAACTCATTTCATTATAACATTTTACACAGGAAATTTAAGATTCCTAGTCTAACCAAAAGAAAGTTACTTTACCTTCCCTTCCTTAGTGAACTACCAACTGAAGTCTTGTTAACTCATGTTTCTGAGTAACACCATCAAAAATAATTTGATATTAAGCATACAGACCATAAACAGAAACTTTAGTGATAACTTGTGTATCTTTGGTTATTTTGCACTTATTTGCAATATATTGTTTATAGTATGCTAATGTCACTATGTTGTTTTTAGTCTAAAAATAATTAAAATACAAACTGTGTTAAATTTCTGGATTTCCCAGAGCACCCATAAAATAACATAATATATTTCAATGCTCAAATAGACTGAGAAAAAACAGCCTTCAGTGAACAGTGATGAGGTCAGGATGTATGAAACTTATATACTTTCTCGTGGTTTGAGGTAAAACGGACCAATTTTCTGTTTAACAATTTTGCTTTTTTAACTGGGCCTCTTCTAACTAACTAAACTCTGTAATTAACAGCACATTGTTCAGAAAACTGTTCACTCTCACAGTGATAAGATCTGATTACACCAGGGAACGGTATGTAGAGAGGCCCTTGCTTATACTTATTGCTAGAACAACCAAGGTCAGGGAATTTCATTTTTTGCCCCATTTGGAGGGTTGGAAGCAGAAAAGGGGTCCCACCTGCAAGGAGGAGTGGACAGGATAGGTCACTCAAAACTGACCAACAGGGGTATTCCATCCCATCTGCATCATGCCCCCTATAAAAGCTGAGAGATCAAACGGTCAATTTCTCTTTCTTCTATGGCCAACATCCAAGGAGGACCCTGCGTGTGCATCTGTCTTTGATCCCAATCTGAGCGTTCCTGACTCCAGATCTGGATTCCAGCTCCTGTAGATCACCAAGTCCAGTCTGGGACTTTTCCTGATGTAGTCATCATCCTTGGAGCTTGATATGGTTTTGTATATACTGTATCTATTTCATTATTTTCTTCTTACATTATTTTTTAGTATTAATACTTCATTAAAGTAGTTTAGTTCATTCTAAACTCCTGAAACTCTTTAATCTCTTCCTCTCCTTTTTTTTCTTAAAGAGGGGAGGAAGGGTCACCTGTCCATCTTGTTTTGGTAGATTTGACCAGAACCCCAACATACTCCTTCAAGAGCTTGGATAGTGACATGATTTTCTCACCTTACTGACATTCATTAATTAAGGACACGAAATGGCCATGTGTTCTGTTTTTCCAAGATACAGATGCATTGACATCTGAATATTGCATAAGAGATTGTCCTCTGACCAAGATAGGGCTTTATTTTTCCTTTACTACTCTATTATTCTCTAGGGGTGCAGAAGAGAGCTTGTAGGAGCAGAGAAAAAATACCTGTGCAAATCTGCAACATATGAGCATTCTCAATTGAAATAAATGAAGCTATTCAGTAAAACTGAATATTGTTAATTGATATCACCATCACTACATTTTCCAGTAAAGTTGTTGGAAGAAAGTGACATGAAAAAGGTTTAGAGAAATTAAATTCTCAATAGGTGCGGAAAAAAGTACATTTGCAAATATGAATTTAACCAGGGAAAAATCCATAACAAGAAAAAACAATGAGAAAATGGCATGGTGGAAAGTACTTCCAGATGGTGTATGAACAGAATGCAATATTGATTAAGTTACATTCTAATCAATATACAGATACTTCAATGCTTTAAATGCAGTGGCTTTGATGGCCTAGAGGGAACATTGTTCCATTGAGAGCAAAGGTTAGATACCTGTGTTCTAACAAAGGTGGAGATGTGATACAATCGAATTATTATGGGAGATCAGATTCTTAACATAAAATGTCAAAAGTGCTAAATATAAAGGAGGTAGGCAACACTGGCAGAGATGTGTTGTTCGCTTTATTTTAAAACAAACATTTTTTGCCTAAACTTCATTATGACATTTCAGCAATACTGTATTTATCACCTTGATAACAGTAATGTTCCTCTAATTTTTTCCCTGATAATGTTATTGAACAGTAGAGAACATTAGTGAACTACATGGAAGTTTGAATTTCTTTGCAAGGAAACATTACACTCAGTTTATTTTATGAAAAATACTAGTTTTTTCTTTACCTTTTGTTGAAAACCTGTCAATATTATTTGGACATCAGAAAATTTGCCTTACTGTGGGCACTTTATTGAGAATTCATTTATTGAATGACTCTAAAGCTCCTCCAGAATTCACAGGGTTCTTCCGATGCCCAATGGAAGATACATGCATAGAATACGTGGCTGTGACTCAGGGAGTGAGACCTGCATTGGCTTTACCTTCATCAGTGTAGGAAACTGGACTGAAATCATGCCATCTTAATCTGCACGGTTCTTAAAACCAACTGTGCCACAAACTGACTTATTTTTACACATCTGCAACTGCCTCTCCAGGTTTGATAGAAGGCTCAGCAATTTGGCAGAAGAGTGATGTCAGTTTTGACAACGTGTCAATGCCAGTTCATGGATTTGCAGCTGCCCCATTCTCTACAGACCCAAACCTGTTTCAACCAAGTGTTTGCCACCTTCTGTCTCATGGATAAACCAGAGGAATAATTTCCCTGACTCAGGTAATCTTCATCTACATGAGTACAGATCTGGGTTGGTATGCCCCCAAGGAGCATTTTAATCTTCCCAGAGTTCTGAAGTAGTCCTCTACTGTTTTATATATAAAAAGGGGTTTGTGGTTTATTCTTTTACACTGATTTTATTTTCAGGAAGATGAAAATTGAAAAATCTTGATAGAAACAAAAGCCATGGAGCTTTATCTGCACTACATATAACCTGAACAGAGTTTAAAATGAGCATCAGCAACACCGCTGTGTCACTTTGTGCTATGCAGACTTTATCTGTTGAATTCAGTGGTAACTAAAGATGCTTGAAAGCTCTTAGTATCAACCACGTACAAAATAAATCTTCTGAACAAGCTATGTATATGAATACTTATATCTGACAGAAATCCAAGACTGCCTCAATAATATGCAAAGTGTTCCACTAATCCTTTCCAGTGATAGATCCCAGCTAACAGTAATAAACTTCTTTGGGCATGCATCACAACATGTTTAAAAGTCAATATAATTTTTCATTTTTAAGACAGTTAGTTTCTTTCCAAAACTGAAAAATATTTGCAGAAATGCTTTAGAGTAAACCTGAGCAATTTCTATGTTCATCAACAATTTATAGTTGTGACAGTATGAGGAGCAGTTTTTCAGGAGCGGCATCTGATTTTGTGGACTTACCTTGAGATTTCAGATAAATTTATTGCATTAGAAGATACAAATTCAAGTTGCAAGTTCAAACAGGAAAAACTTAATTAGGGTTGACTAATTGTAACATCTCTGTCTTTACTACTGTAATACATCAGTCCAGTGTAATAAAATACTAACAAAACCATTGTCATAAAATACTAACAAAACCATTGTCATAGAACTGATAGGCTAATTTTACATTTACTCTAGGATTACACTAACAATTATCAGCAAGGTCTACATTGAACACACCCTGAATAATCTGGAATACCTAGTGGTTAAAAGTTTTTACATACCAGAAGATTTTCTTGACTGGTGCAAAGAAAATAATTTAGGATGGTAAGAGACTCTTAATTGTTTTAATACCTCAGAGGGTTTCTAGAATTATTCTAGCTAACACTCTACAGTTGAACACGTGAAATATTGAGACTTGGACTAAAGCACTCTCAGCTAAGGGAAAGGCAGTGGAAGTGAAGCTTTGCTCAGGGAAAAAAAGACTTGCATTTGATCCCACTGCTCTGTCTTGTGCCCCTCACAAAGAGCATTTCCAATAGAGAATAAGTAATTAGCATGTCTGGTGAGAATTTAGCAGGGTTTATTTGAGATTAATCCCTTTTAAAATGAGTAGAAAAAAACCCAACCTTCAATAGCAATTCAAGTACACTAAGTATCCATATATGTAGTACTGCTTGGAGCCAGAAGAGGCTGTTGCCTGTAGATGTCTGTTTGATTGATTGGTTGCTTTAAAGACTTTTTAATGGCCTCAAGAAAGTAGGTCTGAGCTTAATCAATTTTAGCACAGAATGCCTTTTAAGAAGCAGAATGCATGATTTAGGTTTAATATTTGATAATTCGATACCCTTGCACCTAACTACCAAACCCACAAAAGACCTAAGGAGGTCTTTTTTCTAACACAAAATGCTAGGATACAGACTGCTGAATTTTGAAGCACTGAAATTTAGGTCTGAATGTTGCAACCTAGGTGACCATGAGTCAAAACAGGAAACAACCTGACAAAACAGAGTAAACTATTCAATGTGTCCATTCTTTTTACTTAAAATGTGGTTTAATTTGTCTCTATAACGTGATCACATCTTTGTACATTCATACTAGTCAGGATTTTGAAGTTTGATGTGAATTTTCATATATTCACTTACTTACTTAAATAATATAAAAACTGATTCAATGGGAACATAATAATTTCTTTTTCAAATATGTCATCAAAGTCTAAAACAAGAACAAGAGCTTCATTTTGTACTGGAGAAAAATAATGAATGGAATAATAACAAATAACTTTATTATGAAAATATCGATGAAAATATGTTCTGATACAGAAAAAAATATACCAATTCATTGTTATCAAGATCCACTTTTGCTGTGACTCTTATTTTAATATCATCTTGACTTTCTCTCTGCTGTTACCTTTTGCTTTCCATTGTCCTGTTGCTTCTGCATTTTCTTATGAGGAATCAGAACAAAATATGTTTTAGACAGGGACCTCACAGAGTTCCTGAATACAATAAACTGCCTAGCCCAAACTGGGGAAGTGTGAAATAATAAACAAGGCAGCCAACCAGCCCTCACACTTCATCATCTCCCAGTGGCTTGCAGTACTATTTGAATGCATTGTTCCATCTCATAAAATCTGGCCATAATACAGTACTTTGGGGAATCAGGAAATAATGAAAATGCTGTCACTGTTAGCTCTACATATACAGTATACCAGGACACAGGCACCATGTCTGTTGTGTTTCACTCCAAAAAAGCAGTCAGACAGGTCAAAGCAGATATTTTCCATTGCACCTCCATGATCTGATGTCTTACCCTGCAGCAGACCAAAGGCTTACTTAGGCAGTCAACCAGATTTTTACCTTCTCAGTTTTATTGTCAAAACAGAAAACAGCACACTAACCAGAATTTGAAGACTATAACATTTTAGATTATGTCTGAGAGGTACTAAGGAATTATATTAGGCATGGGTTTACAGTACCTACAGCATGCCTGCACGATGCTGGTCATTGAATTGGTACAAATTTACAGTGTTGGCTCAAAACTATTTAAAATCTATGAAAGGGTAACTCTGTTACCATATGTTTCATGCCATGTTGGGCACTCTTTTACTTTCTACTGTCAATATAAAATACTGAAAATAAAGCATAATGAAAATCCTGTTATATCGCATTTCAAGAAAAAAGCTTTCCCACATTTACGTCAGTGCAAATCACATTCCTAATTACAGCTGATATTCAGGTCAAAGAACATCTTTTAAGCCTGCTGTTACTGATCATGTAAGCACACTAATGTATTTTAATATAAAATCAAGTAGATTATCTTAAAAGATCTTCAGCAATAGTTGTAAGTGACTGATAGTCTTCATTGTGAGTTTAGAGACCAAACAAACCACACATAAAAGACATTCTGTATTCCTCGGACTCTGGGAAAGTTTAAATCATAGTTCTTATGGAGAAATCATGAGATGCAAATCAGTGAATGGGCTTTTATTCAAAACAGTGAACTTGTTTTGTTTATGCACTCCTGGACAGAACAGTGAAGGTCATTGGTTCTGCTAGACTGAAGCTATATTAATTCCAAATATGTACACCAAATCAAACACACAGAAAATGAAACCATCAGCACAATTTTTTTAAAAAACAAAGATAAATCAACCAAAGAAAGTCATTGATGGGGATGGACTTTTTAGTAGGGCCTGTAGGAATAGGACAGGGGGTACTGGATTTGAGCTAACAGAGGATAGACTCAGACTAGATATAAGGAAGAAATTTTTCATGATGAAGATGGTAAAACACTGGAACAGGTTTCCTAGAGAGGTGGTAGATGCCTTATCCCTGGAAATTTTCAAGGTCAGGTTGGACAGGGCTCTGAGCAGACTGATCTATTTGAAGATGTCCTTGCTTGTTGCAGGGAGGTTGGACTAGATGACCTTTAAAGGTTCCCTCTAACATCATTTTTTCTATGATTCTAAGAAAGTTGGCTCAAAAAACATATCTGTGGCAAAATATACAGCATTTAGTAAGATTATAGCAAATATACATACTGGGATGGCCATGAGTGGAATAGCAATAATCCATTAATAATGTCTTTAGAGAAGAATTACATGTGATCGCTTTCTAAGCTTTTAAAGGTGCAGACTTTCCCTCATATAACCCAAAGTTGCTCAAGAACTCTGGCAAATCTATGGAAGGTAGAAAAAAGTTTTCACTCTTTCAATTTAAAAAAAAAAAAAGAAGTAGAAAATAATCACAATACACCCTGTAGATGTGGGGGGAAAACCCACTCATCTCCTCTCAAGAGTTACATCATAATTTTTCTTTATTTCTTTCTTAGTAAGTTCCTCCCTCGTTGTTAAAACAGTGACAAATCCCACTATTTATTGACATATTTTCTTCACATGGAGGAGTTTCTGAACATAATTTATATTTTAAAAAAATTTATCTGCACAACCTTGTACTTTGTTAACCATGCTAGAGGCATCACTAGAGTAACTTGTTTTTTGATAGTCCTGTTTGGGTTTCTCAGCACAACAGTGAAACGTGTATTTCAGCTATACCATGTCTCCCTTGTTCTTTGTAGTCCTTCTGGTCTGCTTAGAGACACTGTAGAACTCTACTTCTGCCTCTCTAATCTCACCCTCTGCATCATGAGAGGCCAAAACACAAATATCTAAATCACATTAATTTTGACTTCCTTATGAGCAAATTTATCTAATAAAAACATCTGCAATTATAGCATTAATGAATGAAGAACATCTAATGTAAAAATGGACAATAGATTTCAGTTTATATAATGATGCAATTAGGCATAGAAGAATCAAAATATAAATACAGCAAAGCTAGCAAACCACGAACAAAAAATGGTCATCAAAATCTTTACTTTTTCCTCCTAGTTTTTCAAATTTAGGCAAAGCTTATTTATGACCAGAGTCCATTCCATAGTTTTTTAATTCTTCTTTTATTAGGCACTAAATCTTAGTTTGGCATTTTAGTGTTTCTGGCCCATATGTCAGCTTGAACATGGCACCAATATATAATCTACAACTTTTGCATAGTACTCAAGATGAGAAACCAAAATTTCAGCCTTAATTAATCTGTGTTATCCATTCTAATGGCTCTCTTCTGTGGAAAAATCAGCACCTTTCTCAAGTAGAGGTACACAAAGCCATGTCACAACATGATAAGCAACTAGTTATGCTTGGACTTAAGACTAGGTGTAGCTAGCAAAATAATACTACACCTGAATTATGTTTATGGTCAACTACAGTCCATTCCTAAGGAAGAAATCTAGTTGTAGACCCTTGTTTATTAATATACTGAGCTATGAACCTTCTGCCAGGCAGGATGAAAGCACAACTTTGCTCTGCAGTACAAAGCAGCCTTTTATAGAACAGTGTGTGCTGGTATTATTTACTTCTTTCTTAAAATACAACAGTAACAATCTAGTAAACTCCTAATCTGTTTACTGGCCTCCAAATGCAGAGGATTTATTTAACATTTATCATCAAGCTGACCTGCCTCATAATGGCATATCATATTCCAGGAAATGAAAGAATCATATTCCCCCACTTTTTCTGTGAAAATAGAAATTTATGTTCAAAGATTCTACTTTTCTCTACTCGTTAGATGTAAATATGTCAGAGATCCATTAAAATGGCATTTGATATAGAATACTATTTTTAAAACAAAGTTGTCATTCTGCTCCTGCTGAATTGCTCATAAATTCAAGTTTGAATAAAGAGATCAGATTACATTAAATGCATTTTGGTATCTATAACTTTCTGCAATGAATTAAAACTAGCTGATCATGTCTCAAGTGCATTTCATTTTCCGTTGATTCATGTACTGCAATATAACCTTCAAAATTCCCTTATGCCAACAAGCTTACTCAGATATGCCACATGCAGGAGCAGATTAAAGTGGCTATAAGATTGAAAACAGCATCAAGACATCAGATAATGCAGTAGAGGTATAATGAAAGTGTAAACAAAACCTGTAAATGTACAAATTACTGTTCATATAATCCACTGCTGAATCCAAAGGAGAGTTCTGGTATAAAAGAAGATATATTAAACCAGAAGAAATTGGTAAAATCACCTTATTGAGATTGTTTCATTTCATTCTATTTAAGAATTTTCTGTTCAGGACTCATCACTGCAAAATATTTACTCTCCTGTTGTCTGGAAATAAACTTTATCTCAGTCAAATTTAAAAGTGTTTTAAAGGTAGGACTAAGAAAGAATTTCATCTCTCTATCACCTGACTGTTTTTTAAGTTACTTTCAAAAATATTCTTTCATCATTCTTTCCTTGTATATGAGATTTTGCTCCTGTGTTGCAAAATCCAATCCATCCTTTAAAGGCTTTTTAAACTGGCAAAAGTGCATTATTACTGATCTAGTAACTTCTGTTGTTTCAGTATTATGTATGGTTATGGATGAATGTTTTCAACAGAAGTTAAAAGAGATAATGAGCCTTTAATGATACAAAATCAAAGCCTTGTGCGCTTAGTGAAGCTTGACATAAGCTTCAGCTTTCAGTTGGCAAGGAGAGCTCACACAGTATCTTACTTTTCCACAATGAAAATATCCACAAAAGTGCTTTCTTGCACAAATTTCTATTGCCCTAGATACTACCAGCAGAAGTTGCCTGTGATGATAAGTGGCTAAATGACACAAATTATGGAGGAGAAAGAAGAGAAGAGAAGAGAAGAGAAGAGAAGAGAAGAGAA
>VZRU01005005.1:311849-323288 GCA_013398155.1 Pedionomus torquatus | reverse complement strand
AAGAGAGAAAGAAAGAAAGAAAGAAAGAAAGAAAGAAAGAAAGAAAGAAAGAAAGAAAGAAAAGAAAAGAAAAGAAAAGAAAAGAAAAGAAAAGAAAAGAAAAGAAAAGAAAAGAAAAGAAAAGAAAAGAAAAGAAAAGAAAAGAAAAGAAAAGAGACACATCTGGTAGGGATGAAAATAAAAATCTGTTTTGGTAATTCAGTATCTCTGTTTATGAACTTTTTTTGTCATCCTTGTGATTTTCTTGTAGACTTCTCTTCCCAAAAGATATGAAAGAATTGCTCTCATCTAACACTCCAGCACAGCAACACTGATACCAAAGATACCTCCCTACGTACCTGGTAAAGGATATGTTTGAAAAACAGGATATTCTAAATCTGAGCATTAATTGTAAACTCTGACAAAAATGGCATATCTTTGCCTTGTAGCTGTGTGGGTCCGTGGATTTTGGACTAGACTGGTTTTGCATACATTTAGAAAATGCATTGCACGTGATTTGTAAGTGGGAGATCTTTTGCAAGTGGAATTCAGAGCAATTCATTTGGACTAACTGCTGCATCTGGGCAAATCCAATTTCCATGCAGTTGACCAATCTCATGCCACTGTATCTCCATATTGGTATAGTAATGTGTTGAATCAAATCCACCATGAAAGGCACAGCATCAAAGAAAGAAATACTTGTGTCATTTACCTGAGTGTCTGCCCTTTAAATAGCTTACCTCTTACACCAAGTAGAAGATAAGTACTGATAAATAGATCGACTGCAATTTCAGTCACAGCAACATTACAAAAACATCTTGCATTCAGTGGCTAATCCAGACTTCTTCCTTCTCTGCCAGACCACAAACCTTTCATCATGAACTTCTCCATTCATCTTACACTGGCATGAAGGGCCAGCCCATATTGAATACATCTACAGATGTTTTATTAGTAACATATGTTTTAAATGCAGGACTTATATGACAGCGTACTGTGATTCAGCTGCAGGTGTTTACTAAATAGGAAATAAGTAAAAATATCATGGAGATACTCTAGGAATGAATCAATTCAATATTAATTTAATTTAGTCTATGTTTATAGTAACTGATTTAAATGGAAATCTGCTGCTCTTCTGAGTTTGTTCTGATTCCCTGTAACACAAATTTCCCTAGATGTGCCTACTTCCAGGATTCTGACCACCCCTTCTACACTGTCATGTTTAGTAATGAAATGTCAGCTCCATACGACAGGGAGAGATACACTCCTCACAGATTCTCAGGGTGCCATGGGGGCCAGAGGCACTAGTGATGGTGGAGGTTCCCCATGGGAGGACTCAGGGCAGGGCCTGCCAGCCAGGCTGGAGCTGGGCCATGGGCTGGGTGGGGGGAGCCCCATGGGGCTGACAAGGACAGACAGGGTTGTAGATGCCCTCAGGGCCAAGGCAGATGTTGAGAAAAGGTTTAGATGATTTTATATTTAAATTTATCTAAGTATGTAATACTTATTTTTTGACATTTTTTTTCTTATAAATGGTCTCTACATGTTATACAGAAAGTTAAAATGGGGTAAGAGGGTGTATGGGGAGAGGGGAATGGAAAGAGATGTTTTAAATCCATTAACAGGTTGTTGAGTTCTGTCCATTTCGAAAACCAAAGTGATAGAAAGGCATTTCCAAGTGAATTGTCATGTAATTAGTATGGAAGACTATGAATTTGCTCTTATCACTCGTAGTAATCTGCTTATCCTTCCTCCATGTAACTTTTGTTTGTCCTCTATAGTGTAGCTGTAATTCTGAAGGAAGAATAACAAATAACCTTGTAAATTTATTTTAAAAAAACCAAAACATTAATACATATCACATCTCTTCTGGAATGGATACTTTACATTAGGAAAGACAACTCTAAGCTCCTAAATAGCTGGAATCTGAGGTAACCGCATAGGATATAGCAAAGTATCAAATTACCATGTTCAGTCTCAGAGGCATGTTCAGATACGAAATTAAAGCGCACAGATAAGAAATTAAAGGATAAAAAAAGAGCACTTCCTTTGTCTTAATAGTTTTAAACTTGAAGAACAGGTTATTTGCAGGTTTTTGGTCCTTAATGGTTAGCAAAAAGCAAAACATTTCCATTTATTTAATTATGCTTGTAATGAAGAGTTTATGCTTTCATTCACTAATAATATAGTTAAACACCCAGTTAATTTCAATCATACCACAAGTCCAAAGAATATCTATTAAGAAAAAATGCAATTTAAAATTATATTAAGTCTTGTTAGAAGATGCATCCTGTAAGCTGTCAAGACGTGTAAGAGTGTGGCAAAATATAAATCAATGCAGTGACATATGACAGAAGATTAACAATAATACTTCTCCTAAGGTTAAAAGTATCTAAATTTCTGTTAGTAAAAATAGCTTCTCATTGTTTTATGGACACATAATAAGAATCTGCACTTTTTTTTCAAAAGGTCCACATTTGTTTTTTCAAGCACATGTTTATGATAGATATAACAGGTTTTATCTTAAGGGGGAAAGGAAAAAATCTTATCTAAGAAGAATAGTAAAGTTAGGCATGGTTTGGGATTTTCAGAAATGTCTTCAAGAAAAGGAACAGTAAAATCACATGCATTCTCAGTGTATATGTAGATAGCTTTGCTTCATAAATAGTCCAAATGTATATAATGCAACTCTCACTACTACATTTAAATCCTTCAAATTAAGCCACCCCATTTCAAAGAGCAGTTGATGCTAGCAGGTTTCTATCAGCTATCATCTTTGCACTTGGAAGCAAATATGCGAATATTTCATTACCATCTTGCCACATCCTACCTGACTGTATAGAACTACACCATGTTTATACAAATTCCTTTAGTCATTCTGCCTCTGGACTACCCTTGGGAATGAAATAAACTGAACAAAATTCAGAGATGAGCTGTGTTGCTGGCCTTTACAATGTTTTGTTCCTTATTCTCCTTTTCCACACCATTCATGAGTTTATAGTTATCTATCCTACACACATTCAAGTATTTCCAGATCAAGATACTAGTATATGTCTTTGCTTCCTTCCATATAGCTTTTCTAGTATATGATTCCTGAGATGGTGGCAGAACTGTACAAAGTATTCAAAACATGGACACATCGATTGCTCTGTGCTGATTTAATGACATTTTGGGTTTGATTTCTATTTCTATTAAAAAAATTTACTACACACTATTTATTATTTACCTTTTTGACACTGTGATTTACCTGATGTGAGCTGAGAATGAAGCAATTCCAGATGTTCTAGAGGGGCAACAGATATTTATATTCTATCACCTTTGTCCATAATACAGCTATATATTTCTTAGATGCACTATTTTTCACCAACTTATGCTGAAATTCTTACGCAGCTCTTTGAAAACTTCAGCTGTCTGGCTTAATTTGGCATGTTTTCATTTTGAAAACTGCTGATTAATTCCTAGTCTCTGTTTCCAATCTTTAGCCTGTTATAAATCTACAAGATAATCTTCCTTCTTATCCCACCACAACTTGCTTTCTGTGAAAAATTGTCATGAGAGATTTTATTAAAAAGTTTCTGAAAGCAGAAGAAAACTTTATCAATGCTATTATCCTTAACTACTTTCTAGCTGTTTCCTCAAATATATAACAGTAACCTAAGATGTAACACCTCTTTGCAAAAACATTGTTGACTTTTTACTGGCATATGTTCATGCCATTTAATCCTCTTTTAATTATTCCTTCCACATTTTGCCTATGACCAAAGATTTGTTAGACAACATTTTGCTACATTGCCCCATAATGCTGGTTAAGATCATGTGTGATCCTCCATTTCTCTCATGTGATACATTATTCCTATGAAACAAGAAATAAAAGTCACATTTCATCATGTTGCACCTTTAACCCAACAGGTTAAAGATTAACATACTTAATCCCTAACAATTTTGGGATTCAATAGAAATATGCATTTCACATTGTTATCTAGGCAGAAAAAAACAGGAAAATACCTTTGTTCAGCAAAATAGTTGCACATTGTTCTTTTGAGATCATCTATGCATATTGTCAGAAATACAAAACATTATTTAGCAAAAGTATTTTATAAATTTTTGTGCTCTTGCAATTCAATACAGAACAAGGTGTGTTTAACATGCTAGTAAAGATGCACTGTATCTATTTCAGGTGGGCTTTTATTCTCCATATTTTCAGACAACAGATAAAAACTATTTACTAAATATCAGTATTTTTGTTTAATGAACTTCATGGTACTTTTTATTTCATAACAATATTGGTCAAAATTCAGTAGTGATGTTATTCCTTACATTCTGACATTAATTGAGAGTTATAATTCATTACACGAGTGTGTTCTCAGAGGATAACAACCTACTGCATAGTAACTGTATCCTCATACTAGACAAGCAATCTCAGGTGAAATGCAGAAGTCAACAATTTCTATTTTGTAAATTTTAAATATATGCCAAGTCCTTTGTTCCTTTACCACAAAAACTCTTAACTTTGTTCTTCTATATGACTTTCTTTTCAGTTTATGATCTTCATTCTGTTATTTCTAATAAATCAAAGCAAAGACTGACTCATCAAGGAACAACGTGTAAACATAGGACAAAGAAAGAGATAAATCCAGGGGCTGCAGATGGAGGAAAGAAAATTGATTTATTTACAGAAATGTTTCTGTGGACTAAGCCTGGAAATGAGAATGTGTTGTGAAATGTGGAGGGCATTAAATCATGTCTAAAGCTAAACTAAAACATCCAATACAATGAATAGTTTGGAGAGAATCACAAAAGTTATAGATGAAATTAGAAAGTTATAAAATAAGGGGCAAATAATGTGTGAAGGGCAAATACATGGCAGCTGCACTATGAAGTTCCAGGTATAGAGTAGGAATGAGAGACATTTTTGACAAGTTAAGACTTGTCAAATTCTTTTGTCTCTACTTATTTCCTAAGTTTTACAGTTGCATAGCTTGAAAAAATGTTGACATCCTGCAAACCTCTACTGCAGTCTGTAGTTTGATTCCAAGAAAAACATGTGTTGTGCCAGAGGTCACTTAACAAAATTCAGTAAGGTCCATATTTGGGTAAAAAAGTATTCTAAAGTCTTCCTATCCAGAAGAGAGAGAGAGAGAGATTAAATAGAATAGATTTCAAGAATTCACTTATCTTTGGCTATGCCATTTGTTTTGAAACTAGGAAAGTTTTCTTTATCTTATCTTCTTTTTGTCAAATGGAAACTTATTTCTAAAAGCGTAAGACTGATTTTTATCAACCATGTAGACTACCATGTTCAGAGTTCAGTGCTGTCAAATTGTATGCATGCTTTAAGTTACAGGCACAGTCATTTGGCCTTGTACTATTAAATTCATGATGCGTACATGGCATTTTCCTCATGTATATCTGCCTGATTTCTCCATACAAATATATTTTCTTGACAAGAAAGATTATTTTTTTTTTATAAATATGAGATTACTTTTGCATAATTGCATGCATTTGGATTTTGTGTTTATATTGTATTTTGAAAAACTTCAGTTTAAAAACTGGAAACTTATTTATATATTTCAATATGATAGATGTGAAAAATTTATATGATTAGACATCATTTCTTCTTATCTCAGTTTGCATTCCCAGATATGTAACATTAAATACAAAGTATTTGTATAAATGTATTATAAATGTAATTTTGTTTTGATTTTTAAAATATTTTCTCTTTTTATAAAAAATGTATTGTTAATACTTTAAGTAGTATAAAATTTGACTGCATAAATGGATTTTTTAAACTTCCCCACTGGTGTAACCAGGATCATTAGGGCATTTTGTTTCAGTGAAATGTTTTGAAAGACTCTCCATTGGTAAGAATGACTTTTGAGAAACATTGTGCCTTTTGTTTTGAAACATCTTTTCTAAAATGTAGGGTTTTCCTCAGCTTTGAAAAACAATTTATCTCAACAATCTGTGATACTTAGATACTTTCATAGTTTCCATTGGAGGTCTTATGGTTTCTTTCAATATGTAACATTAACAGAGGAGGGGATTTTTTGTGAATAATTATTGACATGACATGATCTAATCCTAAAAAAAAACCCCAACCATATGGGAAAGCTTCACCAGTATTATTTTTACTGAAATATATTAGAAAACTTCCATACATAAAGTCATTTAGATAAGTAAATATTTTCATGCTGGAACAATATATTAAAACTATAAAGGTTTTAAATAAGTCACAAGTATCTATGAGGTCACACTTCACAAGTAACTCTTCTGAAATACTGATATGTAAACTGCATTAAAAAGTCTCTGTTGAAATTGCTACAGAATGTTGTCAGTACATTCTTTATATTTAATTAATTTTCATGCTCTGTATTGCACAGGTACAGTCATAAGAAATGCCAAAAAGCATTCAACAATACAAACTGTCATTTATCTTCAAAAATTTGGGTATTTTAATTTTGATATCAATATCTATTACTCATTAATTAAAAAATAAAATTAAAAAGAAAAACAGAGGGAGATGTGGTGAGAAAATATGCATGGAAGAAATTGTACTCTGTTTATTCTCTACCATATTTAACAGCCTCAGGGAGCACTGTAGGATATTACAGAAAATGTTGAAAGAAAATTTTCTAGAAGATTTTGTACACTATGGAAGAAAATTAACTTCTAATAGTTTAAAATTTTTCAAATTTATTTAGTATTCTTTCACAGCTCATATAGGAATCAGGACTGTGAAATATTTACTTCTCCTTAAAAGGCAGATAAGCTGTTGTAAGAAAAATTATAATCAGAATATTTATTTATTAAAAAAAAATCTGTAGTTTTTTGCCACTCCATTTAAAATCAAGAAATAAAAGTATATGAAAATCAATGAGATATTCTGAGCTAAATAAAGTTAATGAGAAATAAAGTAGTAGATAATGTTTCAAAGGGAGAAATCCCTACCATGTGAAACAATCTTTTCCTTTCTCGTAACCATTTTTTGCAGATGGACTACCTATATACATTCTAAAAAGAAAACATGTCAGTACTACTGTGAAAAAAAACCCAGATTTTCTAGAAAAAGCCCCCCAACATGAAGTATGGTTCATTTAAAACTAAAAATTTCTTAAGAATATGATAAAAAAAAATACTAGGCTTTCTTTTCCTGTTGAACTTTATATATTTACATATTCTTACATTCAAAAATATTTTATGTGGACTCTTAGACCCAAGCAACAAAATTAATTATATTTGTATATTTTACATATTTTTCAGTTCAGAGTGTATTTCAGCTGGTTATTGAATCTCTGAACATAAAGAGCTATAATTCAATATCATTAACAAATAGCTATTTATTTATATCTTGTATATGCCCAATAATATAGTTTGCTACATACATATTCTCAAATTGCAGTTGGATTTTGTCATGAGCTCTTCAGTCACATGGAACTCTGTAGACTGTATTGGAAACTTTTCTCTGAAATAAGTCAACTGAATTTGGACTGAAAACATTACACATTACACAACATTGGTTTTCAAACTGCTTCTTGGAATAGCATATGGGTTGAATATCATAAACACAAGCAAGTAGGGGTGGGGGACCTGAAAAGTACCCTGCAGAAACAACAACAACAAAAAAAATCTGTTATGTTATTTAGAGAAGATAGCTAGAACTATGAAATTATTGAAGTTTTAGTAATGCAATAGGCATAAAAATAAAATTTGAGTATAAGGATTATTTAGCTAGTGATTTTTCTCAGCAGAAAAAGTTCAAATTATATATAGAAGAGGGAAATAGAAAACTTGTAAACAAAATGATATATTCTCTGCAGTATACAGTTATATGAATATGTGTTATGAGCAACCGTCTTGACCTTCAGTTAAAATCAATGGATACTTGAAAAGGCAGCTTGATTATTTTGAGTAGAATTTTCTATGCTTAAATTAGGTGCTTACTGAAATTACAAACAGTGAGTGCAGCTAGGAAAGCTGATTGACCTAAACTAATTGCCTCCATGCTAAATGGAAAAAGATAGGGAGCTCTGAAGATCTGCTAAGTTGCCTAAGATACGCATCTCTGTCTTTCTCTCTCCTCCCATCAAATCTATAGGGTACTTTATCTCAACATGCCAGTACACCTAATAAATTAATGATGGCCCTCTTAGCAAGAAAATCTATTATGTAGGGGAAGAAGACCACCTTTCTATGCTAAATTTATCTTGAAAACTAACTGCTAGCTTCTGCCTCCTGAACACTGTAAAGCAGCTATCTGTAGAAATACTCTTTAACCAGTATCCCAGAGTAGAGTCAGTGCAAAATAAGAAACTCTTGGACCCAGATCATGCAACAGTCAGCCTCATGTTAACACTCTTTGGTACTTTTCATTCATTAATTTAAGCTTTAAACACTGGCAATTGAATGTAGAAAAGTTGAAAATTTAAAACATGGAACCATGTCCTTACTAAAGATAAAGATTGAGTCAGCTTTCTCTGACTGGTCCCATCATTCAAGCTTGTTCCTGAATAGACAGAGGCTCTACTCCTGTATGAGCAAGAAGCTTTCCACATAGGCAAGACATTTCTCCAAAGCTGCTTAGTATGGAAAGTTTTTGGAAATACAAGTTCACTACCCTCAGAGGGGACAGCACAGAACTATTTGCTTACTGGGTGAGCAATCAGTTATGTGTCCTTCCTTGGGGAAGGTGAGAACCACTTGCACACCAAGTTGTTCATAAACTTGAGAAAGTTAAACCTCATACAATTTAAGCAGAGTTAGTATGTTGATTTTCCTAAACATAGATCTCTCCAAAGCTTTTACCTATCCTTCCCAACTGACACTTCTGTGTCTACGTGTATGCAGGGCATTTTCAGGCTATAAAGAAGATATCAAATGAATTTAAGTATCTTAGGTGCCTAGAAGTATAAGCACTCCAGGATACGTAGAGCTGAATTGGGTTTTAAGCATGAGTCCCAGCTTTGGCTGGATTTAATCATGCTGAATCATCCAGTGTATAAACATATCTTCTGGTATAGGGAAGGCTAAAAGAAAATTATTTCACTTATGAAAGTTTTGGGTTCCATAGTCATTATTGTCAAAACAGATAGAAGCATTCGACAATTAAATTATTGTCAAAAATAAAAAAAATTAATTCACACTACTGTGGTAAAGATGTTGAAGGAACTTATGTACCATCTCGTTCTATTCATTGGTCAAATACCTGTCTTTGGGGTGCCTGCCACTTCTTAAGGCAATACTTTCATTGGACTTGACTGTGTTGGCAGCTCCAGTCTGGAGAAATCCTTTTTGAGTAAAGTCCAGTTTGGCCAATTTGGAAAAGAGTAAAAAACAGAATTCTGCGTGATACATGTTTTAAAAAATGAAATAAATCAGTCTCATCAACAATATAGACAAAATAGTACCACAGTAAAATAATAGCAAATTTATCAATTCAAATCTCAAATGGCAAATCATTATTTCAGTGTGTCATTCCATCCTTTCTTCCTCTTTGGACAACAGACAAGACTTTGTCCATTAACATTCAATCTGAATTTACACAGATTATGAATAGACTAGGCTTAGAAGCCATAACTTGCATAAATCAATCACATTTCTTTGCTTTTGACATCACTAATGGAAAATATTTATCAACTTAGGTACTTCTGTGCTGTGATTTACTTGAAAAGGAAAGATGGCAGGAAGTTATCTTCACTTTGAGTGATGACTTTAGATATGGTTTTGTGGTTAGACAAGTTCAAGTTTCCTTCCCTGAATATCCAAAATTCAGAAGTTGGCTGCAGAATAGGCTAAAGATTTTTTTCATACAAATTATTTTTTGCTCAGAAAATTTCCCCATTATTTTTTCATTTTCTGTCAAAAGAGTTATTCATAGCATGTTTTGAATAAAAGCTTACAGATTTAAGAATACTAGCCCAGCAACTAAACATCCTTTGTTCATCTATGGAAAGTTCCCATAGCTTTCTCTCCATGCTCTCCATCCTTTCTCTCTTGTGGAAAAGAATCTCAGCTTTGTAACAATGGAGTAATAAATTACTCCCGTAGGTGGTTTTTTGCTTTGTTTGTGTTGTCAGTTGTTATTTTTTGTTGTCTTAGCTCAAGCCAGCTCTAGTGGAATGATACATTTGATACAGAGACAGTATGACCAACACAGAACTCCTAGTCACTTACCCTGAGAGGGGAGGTGGGAAAAGAAAAAGCATATTCTTCCCAAATTAAATGTCTGTCAGAGAGAAACCAGTAATTCTAAAAGCCTCAAGAGACTTAACCACTCTGTCTAAATTAGTTGGATATATCATAGCCACTAAACTTTTTATTCTCATTGTAATGCTGCTTCAGATATCTCTGTTTCAACTATATTAAAATTTAAATTGAAAAATAACACATGTAATTATTTTGGACTCAGTAACTGAGAAAAAACATCATGCAATATTAGATATAAATTAATTTATGCTCATGGAAGGTAGCAGAAGTGATTCAAACGGGATGGAAGCATGAGCTGACTTCCTTTGCATAAAAAAATTACCAAAATTGAGGCAAATCATACAACTGAGATAAATGAAAGTATTTGTAGAGAGACTTAGATTAAGGACATATGATGCATGGGAGCTGAAATTAAATGCCAAGGGTCAATAAAAAAGTGCAACTATAAAATAAACTCCTGGCTTGGGAATCAGACTACTCTTACCCTAGACATGTGCAGAAAACCTGTGGGTCTAACTAAGTCTATGTGTGGTTTAAAAGCTCCGGGCTTTTTCTCTTTCTGTTGTTAAAAATATTACTTGAAGGAAAGACAAACCTGACTTCTGAAAACTGATCCAGCCCTATTATGAAGGAAAGGACCTTAAAAGGTTGGACTTTGGGACTTTTTTATAATCCTGATCTAAATATTGCTTGTGTAGCACTAAGACATATTACAGTGCCTAGCTTTTGTTCAGCAAGAATTATTCTGGAGACTTCACCAGGTATCAGCTGTAAAAGCATATTCTTTCTAGAACTTGAATGACTAATCCTTACACAATGGAACAAAACCTGAAATAACACCTTAAAATATGCCATGTTTACAAATCTGGCACCTATGTTTTTTCAAATGATACCATAAATCTATGGATGCAAAGGAGTTACCATAATATTGGAACAAATAATACAATGGCAGTATCTATTGACTGTTTATGAGGCTTAAAACACTCATCATGAAATTCCGAGACAGTGTAGAAGCTTTCATTCATTTTCAGATTTGTTGAACAAAGATGAAAACACACTTTTAGAGTATATATGCAACATGTATGAAAAGGGCTTAAAACTGTGCAACATCTCATAAGCAACAGACCCAGGATATGCACAGGAACAGTTAGTGCAACTTACCTGATCTTCAGTTAGTTTCATAAGCTGGTATAGGTTAGTGTCGCGGTTTCAGCCAAACCCACCAAACCCTGAGCGACAGATGCCCCCCACCCCCCTCCC
>VZRU01005005.1:203658-311544 GCA_013398155.1 Pedionomus torquatus | reverse complement strand
ACCATCCCCCGGTACAGTCAGGTCTTATCACTGCGAGATGGAACAGCTCCGCACAATGTGCTGTTAATTTCAGAGCCCAGCTAGCTAGGAGAGGCCTAGCTAAGAAAGCAAAACTGTAAAACAGAAAATTGGTTCATTTTACCTCAAACCAGGACAGTTAGTCATGCACCTGTATCTTTTAACAAGCGATGGTGTAACAAATAACATGTGCAGGTAGTCAACAGGCTTTACACTTGTCACTTGCGTCAATGCAAAGAGTCATAATGTGCACAAAGCAGGAATTCAAGTGTGTCTATAATTTTCTACTTCTCTGGACTTTTGCAAGTTCTGGTCAGATCAGGAAAGAGGAGCATTCCTGCGTCCAAACAGCAACACTATTTTTCTGACAGAGTAGATTGGCAAAAATCAGGCTAGCTCCATCTCCAGGTCCCACAGTTTTTCTGCAGACTTAGAATAGTTAGTTCTTACAACAGTTAAGTAGAAGTTAAAGTTAAATCCAGAGGTCAAAGTATGAAATCTTCTCTTTGTCAGTTCCGATTCTATTAATAGTGAAGATCTAATTGACAGAAATTCTGTAATAATGACAACCCATAAAGTTCTGTTTGTGTAATAGAATACATATACACTTGTTTATATAATACTTTAGTTTGTGTCAGCAGGTACATGCACTAATTCAGAATTTTAAGTCCATTTGAACTCCTGAGGCCTGGAGAAGTACATGAATGTTAACATAATGTTAACATGAAGTTTAAGTTTTCTTTACGAGTGATTGCAAAATATTGTCAAATAACCATGCCATCAAAAGGAATATTAGGAGTCAGTGAACTTGACTGCTCTTTTCACATCCTTATACCTTCACACAAGACAGGCAATACACTGCAGTTTCAACATGCAGACCCAGCAGTCTGGTGCACTCTGGTACCTTCTTACATTATTTCAGACATTTTGAACTGCATGAAAAATCAGTCATATTTTACAGTATTTCTTCTGCAAATCATTTAGATGCAAATCAGATATAGAACCAGAAATAAAGTGTATCAGTGATGTGCTTTTTTCTGTTCATGGGGTTAATATTTTTTGTCTCTTGTTTGTTTTGAAAACAAAATAAATCATATCTGCACTACATAGATTTAGTCAAATCTTGTCATGCACTCCCCAGTTCATACATTTCCCAACACCAGCATTTCAGGTTTGTGATTGTTTCTGCTGTAGGATGATTTTATTAGACTGAATATTTTTATTCAAGACACTTTTTATCGCTTTTATCTAGAGGTATACAAGAATAACTCAGAATGTCTTTTAAAATACTGAAATGTGAAGCAAAATTTTTTTATTTTTTATTTTACATATTTATGTGACCTGCTTATTCAGAACTTTTACTGTAATTATTAACACAACTGAAAGTCTTTCCTTCTAGGTTCATGTTTCTCCATGTGTAGCAGCTGTAAACCACAAGTGAAGTTTCTAATGTTAGACAAGGTGTAGCCATTAGTTCCGCTAAAAAGCTCTAACCACCAGTGCTCATTGATTTCTAGTTTCATATATCTTTAATGAGGAGATTAAATACTTGTTTAGGAAGCAGAGCCTGGCTTAAGTGGTGTTTGCTCATATAGCATGTAGAATCAAAGACCTCTCTAATATTTCCCATTGGTAATAGAAGTGAAAAAACCTTTATTGCCCCAAATATAAACCATTTAGATGGTTCTGTAGCAGCATAAGGTGCATTATTATGGAAAAATTATTAGAGATGAAATGGTGGAAAAAAAAAGACCTTTATAATTGATAACAGACTTTTATTTTCCTGTTCTCTTCATTCTTTATGTACACCAGCGAGTATACTAAATTCCCATTTCAACTAAATAAAATAATTAATTAAATTTAAAAAAAAAAAAGGTTTTGTCCCAGGTGAATGAAGTTTAAAGCAGTTCAAGAAAGATGGGGATATATCAACTAGCTCTCATGTATAACTTAATGTGAGGAGATGAACAGGGAAAACTGGGACAGATGCTGTGGTAGCAAACACTCCTGGAATGAGTATCAAATGGCAAGTATTGTGAAAAGTCTAGATTCTCACTGTATGGACAAAGCAATGAAAACATTCAGAATCTGCTTAGAATGAAGAAAAGAAGTTGTGTTGTCCTCATGATTGATTTTCCTTACTAAATTCATGTAAAATTGCTTTAGCCAGGGCATGAAAAAGCTTTAGTAGGATTATAGTCAGATATATATACAGACAATAGATAGATATAGATTAGATATAGATTAGATACAGATGATGATATAGGTATATATAGATATATAGATAGATGCATACATAGATATTTTCTGATAGTGGGACTGGGAATCTGATGTTAGAAAACAAGCAGGTTTGGGGGTATGTGCTTCCCTCCCTGGTTCAATTGGCTTCCCACAAATGAAATTATGAAGCAGCAGAATTAAGTGTATAATGGAAAAAATTATTGATTAAGATAGGTAGAATAGAGATCTTTGCAGAAGCCCCAGGCTTTCAAAAATATCTTGTTCCCCATGCAGATTTCAAGAAATTGCCTGCTAATGGACATCAGTCTGCTGTTTCTTCAATGATAGGATGAAATTACTGTGTTTTGCATTCATAATTAATTATATAAAAAGGTGTCCATTGGTCCCCGTTTTATGTGTTTGGGGGCTGAATTGGATTGTATCAAATTTCTGAGACTTAGAGCAAAAATCACTTGTTGTATTTAAAAACACATGAAGTCAGAAGATATTGACTGTAAAGTAACTGAAAATGCTTTTTCCTAGGGTTTGTTCTATTTTTAATACATAGAGTTATCACTAAGGCTGCTGAAAGTAAGAGATGTTAACAAGGAGAGAGCATTTAGAATGCACATTTGACCAGCTGAAACTCAGATTGTTAGGAATATCTCAGAATGCCTTTTCCACTAACGAACAGTATTTAATAACTTGGTTTTTTATAATGGATTTAAAGGATTTTGTTTTAAAGTACAAAGTTTAAAAACACTCTGTTCCAGGGAGCACTTTCTTGGAGTGGATTTTGAGGATTTTAGTTTGTGTAAAAGGATTTAAAAGGAAAAAAAATCAAAGCAGAAAGAAAAGCCAAATGAAAGTATTTCCTTTTTCCTTTGTAACATGCTTAGGCTGTTCGAGAAAAGCAAGACAATTCCGCCTTCCTAGTGTTCACGGTTTCTCACCTAAATGCCTGTATAAGTTTATGACACACAAAACCTGTAACTTAGAAAGAAGTGTGAGTCACTATTTAACTGAAGCATGTCTGCTTAACAAAGGTATAAGCTTTTCACATTTAAACTTTTAAAGACATTTTTGTCAGTATCATTTGCCCCATATCACAGCAATTTTCAAGTAGGATCAAGAGGTAGAAAATTGATAGGAGAAGGGATGAATCTTGGATATCAGCATGCCACTAAATTGATACCATGTAAACACCATATAGTATTGGAAAACCACTGCTGGGGGTAAATGAAATGAATTCACTGGGGCATCTAATCCTATTTCTGGAACACTTAAAGTGTTTAAATGCACTGGAAAGCAAACAAACTTCAAAGTGATCATTATACCCCTGACACTAGTACTTGTGTGGCTGAAATCTTTATGAGATTAACCCCCTACAGGGAAAAGAGTTGAACACGGTCAAAACCACTTTGAAACTGTCAGGAGGATACCCATCTGAAAGCTCAATGTTAGTCAGAAGTGCAGTTAAACGCGGAATACTAAAGACAGTTCAATATCTCATATGGAACTCACTAGTAGGTCCACAACATGAATCATAGACACAAAATGAGTCACCTCCCTGTCCACATTTTGTTCCTTACTAATTTTGTAAATGATTATCTAACGGCAACAATTTCTTCCTAAGAGAGAAAGCTGACTAATCACAGTTCAGACTAAACACATTACATGAGTTACATGAGTGCACTTCAATACTCTTTCTGTGACGAAAAAACTCAAAAAAATGCAGCCATCCCATCTGAGAAGAAGTCACTGAAATATTTTTAAATCTTTCCGTAACATCAGAATTGAAATTCTAACAACTTTCCCACTAATGGCATAGTCAAATTTAAATGTTGACTGCATGGATAGTATGTTTGTAAAATATATCTGCGTGTGCAAGCACTCCATAAAAAAAAATCTAAGGTTTTGAATAAAATAATTTATTTACATCTTGAGAAGCAAACACAAATTAGTTTATTTTATACTACAAATCATGCCTCATGCATTTTTTTCAAGCCTTGTAATGAATTGCACTGTCAGAGATGTCCCTTCCCTTTTGGAAATAGTGTTCTTTTTGCTTTTTGGTCTGAAATCTTATTGATATTTGCCACTCCAGCAAAAAGTTTTACACAAATGAACTACTGTAATTGAACGTTAGCCTATAATAAGAGTCTGTCACACAACAGTCACACTGGAAGAGATCTACCATTGATTTTTCAATAAATACAGCAAACAGCAAAAATATAGCACAAATTCCTAAGCAGTAAGTATGTTGGTGACTATTTTTCTTTTCTGCTGTTTTGTGCCTTTTCTCTTCCGGCAATACTTAATAAAATGTGGTTTCTTTAAATATGGCTTCTGCAATGTGACAGCCAGTGGGGAGCTGTATGGGAAGAGGATAATTACCAAGCTGCTCTTATTGCATGAATGTTTGGTACTTTTGTTCATTGGCAAGGCAAAAATCAACAAGTTTGTTGATTTTGATTTTTGTTGTGAATTGAATGTGAAAATAAAAAAGCAATATTAACTATCTTAAAAAGGTACTGTAATCATGAATAAGGACTGGAAAATTCTAACTCTGATAGAACTGATTTATTACTTTTGAAAAGAAAACTGCATATATATATATTTTTAAAATATTTTGGTCTTTCTTTACTGATATACTGTAGAAATAGTATGTGGGGGTTTTTTATTTCCTGTTTTACTGACTGTTGGAAGTTTCATAGAATCACAGGATGGTTTGGGTTGGAAGAGGCCTTAAAGATCATCTAGTTCGAAATCCCCTGCCGTGGGCAGGGACACCTTCCACTAGAGCAGGTTGCTCAAAGTCCTATCCAGCCTGGCCTTGAACACTTCCAGGGATGGGGCATCGATGGTTTCTTTGTGTAACCTCACAGCAAAGAATTTCTTCCCAATATCTAATTGAATCTACTCTCTTTCAGTTTAAAACCACTACCTCTCATTGTCTCCGTAGGATGTCTGACCACCCCTGGCCTCTTAGTTTCTCCTGCAGCTTTGAAAAGTTCAGGAGCTCCAGAGGGCTTCTTCCCTCCCTGAAAATTATATTGTTAATGGAAATTCTGAGTTTTATAGAATGTCTCTGGCCCTGCTTATTTTTAAGGTATAAATATTTGTGTGGATAAAGTCCATGGTGTGCCCATAATAAAACTTTTAAAGCAAGAGCTCCATCCCTGCAGCTTGTAGTTTATAGATCTCTTATATACATGCATAACCACCTGTGTACACACTACTGCTTGTGCACGCTACTCTATAGATCCTTAGCAATCATAGAGTTGAAGCTTATTTGAAGGCCTTCTTAAGTGGACAGAAAATGAATTCTCTTAAACCATATAATTCTGTAATTAAGGCATATTATTAAAGGTCTCAGTGTATGCTATAGTGTAATGCTCTTTGCTGTACAAAAATCTTGTTAGGTCATTTCCCTTAACAAGCAACACTTCTTTAAACTGCACTTTAAATGATCATAAAGTTTCAGTACAAGCATTCATTGCACGGGACTTGTTTTTCTATATGAAGAGGAAATATACTATTTTAACAGGTTTGCTCCTCTGTAGCCTACTTGTTTAAGAGGTGTCCCATGGCATTCATTTAGCTGCAATGCTTCATCATAAAAACACATGAAAATGGAGCCTCTTATTTGCAACAAGGCCCTAGAGAGAGAAAGCAAAACACAAGGGAACTACCATTTAGAACACTTCTTATCACCATGGCACAAATAAACATTAAGGGTTGGCATCCCTTGGCAGCCTTTGAAAATTAGGAGATGATTGATCAGAAGCATTGTGTGCTGTCTGCAATTTCATTTCCTCAGTATTCCCTCTATCTTCCAATTCAGTTGTGCATCATTTGTTTGTAATGATTAATTAAGATGACTAGTGGGAGTAAGTGACAGCTACAGAAGCTTAATTAATGAAATGGAGAAGATGCAGTTCTTTCAAAATGTATGTAGTTACCTTCTCTTGGAAAAACACTGAAATGCACAGGATCTTACCTTCTAACACAGTGGCCTCAGTGAGTATTTAATCTCTTAAATCAATTTACTCTATGTAGTTAACACTATGGCAGTCTACATCAAACACTGGTTGGTTTACTTTCGCTACAAGTGCTCTTCCATTGCTTTAAAGTTGGATTATTCCATGCTAAATCCTTTAGTACATCATGTTTTTCTAAAGTCTAAATTTATATAGCTGGTTTTGAAGTGATCCATGCAGAAGTGCTGATTCCCAAAGCCTAACCTCAACCCAGAAAGGACAATCTCTCTAGGCTCCCTCTAGCTTAAATCATTTGTCGTAGAAGAAAGCACAGAATCTTAGATTCTAAATCATCTTTTAGAATAAACTGTCACCATTGACTGGAGGCTGAGGCTAGGGAGACTGGCAGCAACATGCTGACTTGTGTCGGTATACTCATTTTAACACTTTTAAATATTGTTTCCTTTCTCCTGCCCCAAGAAGTTAATTAAAAGAATATGAAACCCTAACTTTATGTAAACTGGCAAACCTACACATGCTTATGGACTTCATAAGATAAGGACTTGATGCTGACAGAGAGCTTCACAGTTCAAAATTTAGGCTGCGCTACTGCAATCATGTGAATGAGGCTGCTCTGATAACAGATCTTCTGAAAGGTCTCATATTTAAACTAAAAAAATTTTCCTTGAATAACTTCAGCACTTCAGTGGACTTCTAAAATTTAATTTATTAACATTTTTTATAATCTTTTTCAACCAAGAAATCATTACTGAGGCAGCACTGTATAACAAATAGTACTAAGCAAGACTACTCTAAATTTTGGTACTGAGATTTGCATAAACTCATTCCTGAGTTCCATAACAGCATATACATTTCTGCTTCAAAAACTGGAAAATAAAAGCATGACAGCAGACTGCAAAAAAATAATGCAGTGGTGAAAAGAAAAATAAAAGTCTCTTGTACATCTTCATTCTCCCTCTCCTAAAATAAAAATTTATCTGGGAATAAGAAAAGGATTAAGGTAACAAACAGGACAAATTCTGAATATTTTTTGTAAGTAGCAAAATAAGATGTAAAAGAATTCCTTGCCTGGGGGCATCCATCAATATTAGAACAGAAAGCGTGGGCAAGCCACCTACCTGTTAAAGAAAGCAAAAATGCCAGCTGAATGTAGAGGAAAAGGAGAAAAGAAAGATTGGCTTTAAACATTACAATAAGAAGTGCAAAATCAGATCTTTTCAATATTTACACCTCAGTAGATGTCATGCTTCTTCTAGCCTCCAGCTTATCTGGACAAAGGAGACTTGGAAGCAGACATCAGTGCTGTATGACCGCTGCTCTTCACCATAGCATCATGATAGGAGCTCACTGTCTAATCTCAAAAGCTTTTTAATTGGAAGGACTTCGTTGTGAGACACGTGTAATACTGGTTACAAATGGTAGGTGACAAATGAAAGCAGATGTTCTCTATTTCTTCTCTAGCTGTCCAGCATGTGGTTCAAGTAGCCTGCTCAAGAATGCTACTGGATAACTGGGTAGCTGGCTTCCACTATTGTCATGCTTCACATGTTACACAAGTTGCCTTCTCTGCTACACTGTCAAACTACCTGCAGGTTTCATGTGTATCTCCTAATATGGCAGACTTATCCCATGTCTCAAGCCCAGGAGCCCATTGTAGGATGACAAGGTATTAATCAGAAAAAACAGTACCTCTTGTCTGCTGTTCTGCCCCAGGAGTGGTCACAATCTTCTCTTAATTCTGTAAATAACTTTTACAGAAGGTGCCCTGTTCATGGGTACGTCTTTCTTAAAATCTACCATTATGTAGAATTTCTGTGAACTCATTCCGGAACCCTTCCACTTCTACATTATCTACTGTGTATCTAAATTATGAACCCCACTAAATCATTGAATTTGACAGTTCCTTGTGAAAATGAGTTACACAGAGTTTAACATTTTACTATGTTTAGAAAAAAAACTTACAAAAATTACTAAACCTATAAGTTTAGAAGTTTAGGGGGAAAAAAAAAACCCTCACAGAAGTAATATTTTAAACTTTTTTTTGTAATGTCTTGTCTATCTTCTCTATTCTGTCCATTTCTGTACATCTTATTTTTTTCAGAATTTGGTTGTAAGTTAACAAGAAGTTCTGAACTTTTTCAGCTTTTAGGAGGGATGGTATCCAGACACAGATGTTCAGCCTGAAGCTGTCACTGATTTATTTAATGGAGTATTTCCGTTAATACTTTTTATCTATTTTTAAAACTACTTATTCGCACATTGCTTGCTTTTTAAAAATTCCACTGCGTATTGAATGTTTTCAACTGACTATTCATAATGATGGCACAGAGTACTCACTGCTAATTCAGAAACTTACAGTGCAGTGATTGTTACATTTATCAGTATGCTTTACATTTACA
Source organism: Pedionomus torquatus (assembly GCA_013398155.1). Lineage (NCBI taxonomy): Eukaryota > Metazoa > Chordata > Aves > Charadriiformes > Pedionomidae > Pedionomus > Pedionomus torquatus. The sequence continues at coordinate 302,903 of VZRU01005005.1, read as the reverse complement.
ATGCTGAACTTCACCTACCATCACCTTATCTTTTGAAGCTCTTTTCAGATGCACTCCACATTTTTTCTTTGTTTTGACCCATCTAAACACTGCATCAAATGAAAAATTTCCTGCTTTCATTGACCAGTCCTTTCCTCTTTTCATCAGGGCTATTTTAGCATATTTCAGCTGTTCATTGCTACCCTTAATGCCATTTTTTAATGTATAACAACTCTATTTCTCCATCTACTCACTCTTCTGACTAGTTCATCCAATAGGATTGTAGCATAATAAATTAAAAACTCCAAATGAACTGCTTCTAGGGAAAGGATTATTTACTTTTAAATGCTTTGTGTTAAGAAAGTGAAGCAAACAATTAGCCTAAATATCAGTCTGGGCTTCCAAAAGAAAATTAGTTTGTATGTTGCAATCCATAAAGTTCAGTATCCTTTTAATTTTCCAACTGCCATGAATTCTATCTTCACCTAACAAAACCAAGGCTTGTCCTGGCAGGCCAATCTATTTTAGACATAAGTGTCCTTGGACAAAAACCAACCTGTAGGTTTGTGTAGACACAACATGGTGGGTGGGGGGGGGTTGCCCAAAGGAATTGCAGAAGCTCAGTTTGCACTTGTGTTTTGGGGCAAAAGGGAGAAAACCCAGCGTGAAAACAATGTGAATTATGTTCAAAACCATTGCTCACAGCAGGGAAAAAACAATCGCTTCCTTTTCAGTGTCTGGTGACTGGCCATATGTGCAAATCATAGCACATAGTGCAAATCCAAAATTGTACATTCAACATGGCTTCCTTATGTTATTCTGGTTTCCAAAAGCCAGGTCAAATTACAGAAATTACCAGATATGGGAGTCCTCTAAACTATAACTTGACATTGAAATGCTGTTGATGCTACATGACATATTAAAACTTCCATCCAGTTGATATCCTCTAGACATAGGTCTAGTGCTGGTTTGTAGCATCAGAAGAATTCAGGAGTTCACAAGTATCACTAAGTAGCACTTTGTTTTAAAAGGGACATCATGCAAAGGAATACTGTACAGTACTTTTACCTCCACATTTTGTTATTGTGGCCTTAGATACGAGGCAGCAATTTTGCATGCTTTGCTTTTCATCTCCATTGTTCACTACCAAAGGTAAAGTAGACAACTCACTCATCATTTCCAGGACAGGTGACAAGGGAGAATAAAGACTGAAACAGATTTATTAATATTTGTTTGTAGAGAGATGTTATTTGGATTAACTTCTATCTTCCAATTTGAATAGGATTAAAAGGATTAGCTTGAATAATAGAAGCATACAGCACATTATAAATACTTATGCATCATTTAATTAATAGCTTTGGATATGAACATAAGATACATCAAATTATTCCAGAATAGCCTATAATTACATTATTTTTAAATAATAGAAAAGAAACTCATGAGTCATTAATAAGGAGATGACTTTGGAAAAATGCAAACTCATTCAGCAAATATAATGTTTTACAAGACACATTTTCTATTTATATGTATAGTTAATAACATCTATTATGCAGTCTTCAACTCAGAAGCCTGTGTTTGCTGAGAAAAGTACTTTAAAACAGAGATTTAATTACATGGTGTAAGACTTCTTTTAGCATTATCAAGAGGGAGAAAGTCATTTGTGTTTTAATTAAATGTTTTTGAAGGAGAAAAACAACTTTAGTGAAGTACTCCACAAGTTTGAAACAGTAGGAAGAGAATGGAGATTACAGTTTGTTCTTCCTGACATGTGTCAGCATAAAAATGGCTAAAAAATATGCTTGTTATGTAAGATGATTGCACAATTTTTCTTTATTTTGAGTAACAGAAACAGTAACAGAATGCTGAAAGTAAGCTGAAGTGGGGAAAAGGATCATTTTAAACAATGCTTACTGTACTCTTACACTCTTACACAGATTATGTTAAATGAAGCAGGTATAAAAGGAACATATGCAACCTGAGACAAGGATGTAAGAGGATGAGACAAGGATGTGTACAAACACATCTGTCTTTTTACTTTTTTGTTTAAAAAATGACATTTTCCCCCCCACAGTGTGTTGAGAGTGATAGCTTCTATGTCCCCATCTCAACATTAATTGTACAGTTGTTTTACAGATATGAGACTGATGTAGTCAGTATGTTGTTATCTTGGCTAAGGTCATCCAAATCGAGGATCCCCAGGTAGTAATTCCATGGTCTGACATTAGAAAACAGAGTGATTGCTGTAATATGAAAGCCTACAGATAATTTCCTATGGTTAGTCTCCACTCAGGATTCTTTATTCTTTTCTGTTGTTTATAGACGAAATAATAGAATCACTTTACAGTTCATGTTGCAGAGTGCTTCTCATTTCTAGCACTGTGCTCTGCCAGAGTATCACTTTGAGATGTTAAACACCTATACGAATACACTTATGGAAGTAAACCTTGTGTATTGGTTTAGCAAAGCAGGACTTTCTTCTATTGACCCAACAAATGATCTTTCTTTTATTCTATTTATTGCTTTAATTATTGTGGCACAAGAGGCCAGCTGCAAGTTAAGGGGAAGAAGCAGCCATGTAACTTTTTTTACACCTTCCAGAGCTTCAGTGCTGCTCTGGCAACACCACGTGAGTGAGAGATGGGTTAGTCAATTTTTCATAGCCCTCATCTCCTTTGAAATTTCAAAGTTGCCACTTAGTCTTAGCTCTGGAGGAAGCATCCACGGTAGGGTGAGCTGTGTGGTCATAAAGGAACCGACATCATCAGAAGATTTCATGAAATAGCCAGAACAGATGGAAGAAATTTTCAGTCACTGCTGATCTGTGCTTGCTTTGAACCATTGAGCTAAAAATAGAAAACCCCTATTTTCTGTAACTAGTTAGCATCCTTTACCTTCCTGGGCTTTTTTTTTCCATTTTTGCCTGTATTTTTATTATGAAGAGTACCTCGGTTTAAAATTTAAATTTGGTGACTACAGCTGTCAATAAAAGCAGTTCTAAGAAGCTGCATTACCTTTTTTTTGTCTTCTTCCACCATTACCTCCATCTCCACTTCCCACACAGATTACCTTTTCTCTGTTTACCAGATGTTTTTCTCCTTTTTTCTCTGATATCATCCTTGACTGATTTTCTTTCTCTCCTGCCCACTCCATTTCCTGAGCGGCTTTAAGGCCTTTTCATTATTCTTTTCTCAACCTCCACTCCTTGCAGGGATCTTTGTTTACAAGTTGTGTGAGTGGGTCTCATTTCAGAAAATATTTTGAAATGTGTTTGAGTGCTTTGCTAAATAAGCCTATTTTGGGTTGGTTTTTTTTGCATTGCACATTACTCATTTCATTATTCAGCAGCTGACGCAGGGAGGCAAACGAATTAAATTGTGTACCCCAGTTTCATCCTTCTCATTTCTGATTTATTCTGGACTCGTTGTTTTGGGCTGGATCTTGAGAGGAATTTATTGCAAAGCAATTTATGTAACCACATCCATTTGATTTTCTTTTTTAATTGAGAGAATTTTAAAGTGTTTAAACTAAGAATCTCCATTTTAAATTCTTCGCAGTGGATCACTGGATGTAGTTGAACAAAACTGTATGCAGTAGCTATTGAATGCCAGATGTGTACTCAATTGTGTGCTATTGATTTCACTAAGGGTTCATTAGGTGTTCAATCTTTGTTTCAACATGCCATTCAGTAAAATGAAGTGGAAAAATGCAAGGCTGTGTGTGCATGCATGCAAGCGCACATGTGCACACACATGTGTACACCTACACACACGCTGAGTACCCGGTTTCTATTTCCAGCATCTCATTGATTCTCAAATCTCCCCGGCATGCAGTTTTGCATTAAGAACTAAATATCTTTTGAAGTTTCTTGGATTTAGGTAGAAGAAATATAGTTTAAAATTATGAGGAGATAGTTGTGGCGTTCCCGTCTACTTCAAATATATACTGAAAAGTGGAGACTGGATGGGAGAGAAATTCTCTGCTGGAAAAAAGACCTACTATGTTGTTGCCAAGTTTTAACCCAGAGGGAATTTCTAGCCCTAAGTTATAAATTCCAGAAAATAGGGGCCTATAATAGAAACACTGACAGAACCTTAACTATAGCATTGCTAAAGGCAACACTGCAATAAAATGGAATGACCTGTGAGATAAAATGTTTAATCTTTTGAGTGAGATGTGGCCTAATAACTCAGAAGCAGAGATGGGGGATGATTCAGGCTCTTCCTTGCAGCCTCTTATATGCCCTTTATGAAATTCACTGTCATTCTCAGCTGCTTTCCCCTTTCAGGCTGAATCTTGTTTCAGTCCATAGCCAGATGGACTAGAAGGGTCATAAAGAACCAATTTATGGCCCCCAACTTTTCAGCAAAAACTATTTTTCAAAATGTAAATTAATGGCAACAGAAGCGGAAGGATCAGGAAAAACACCTTTGCACATGACAGGAATAATAGAAAGAGAGAAATGGGTGGTACAAATGTAGTTTTGAGTCCCTCTCCTATTTCTCACTGGTGTGTTTCCAAGAGAGTAAATCAGCATTTGAACCTTTCTATATATTACTGAAAATGGTTTTGTGAAACTCTTTCTTTTCAAAATCAAATTCTAAATCTTGTTCTTGCGGGGTTTTTTTTTATATCACAGGAAGGGTGAATAAAACCCCTGCATATTAAAAGATGGACTCACACAGATTTTTGAATTACATGATTGATACTAATTTTACATGACATATTTGCCTGTGCTAGCAAGTGGAACTGGGCGTAATGACCTAGGAGGTCTCTTTAAATGCTACGTCCCATCAAATAAAGAAAGATGCAATCACTAGGCCTGTAGTGATCTCTCTCTGGTCAAAAATCTCAGATTAGTTAGAATTCCACTAATTCAAACAGTGCCCTAAGTGAGTACAAGGGAGTTCCACTTTCTACAGGTGCAGATCCAGGTTTCTTTCTGCAGATATTTTATTTTAAATATTTTTGCTGTCCTAGAAGCAGGAAAAAAAGACTTACTCTGTCGTGGTTGCTTCTTATCCACTGAATTCATTTACCTGAAGATTCTGATTTAAAAGCAAGGCTATTTGAAAGTAAATTCTTTGAAAGTCTGTGAGCAATTTTTCAACCTGGTACAGAAGGAATTAGACACGTCCTATTAAAAACAGCTGGAATTATGTATGTAATTCCTTGCATACCACCCAGAAAATTTACCCTGAGCCTCTAGCCACTTCTGTTTCCCAAACTTTCCTAAGGCTAAAATCACTACGAAGAACATCTGGGCTCTGTTCTATGGGGATTTCTGTTTTATTCTATCAATATTTTCCTTCATTTTAAGACATGAAAATTGTAATTAGATATGCCCATATTAGGCATATGGGAACATCCATTGCAGATGATGCTCCCAGGAAAATCTGGTTTGTGAATCTCCTGTGCTTGCCACTATTATACCTGTCATTTCTGATTCAGTAGCACTTTGCACCTGTCAGTCATAGCTAAATGAGGCACTATATATTGAGGATGCAATTGCTTGCTGCTGCAGTGCTTACACTTCGTAGGGATTGCACTGGACTCTGCAGGGGTAACTTACAAACATACTCCCAAACATTTATGGCAGTAAAAAATCATCCAGTGATATCTGTAAATGTGCAATAAAGTGGAGCTATGGAGGTTAGAAAATAGAGTATTTTCAGGACTTCATATTAATTGCAAAGAATAAATTTAAAAAAGAACAAAAAAATGGATTAATCATCAATATTTGATGAGAGCTCCTAAATACTTATATACATAAAAGCATATTTTGCTATAGATATTTTACATATATACGTATATATGCCAACATGCAAATATATATGTACATTATAGAAATATACATATATTCTTGCAGGTGAGTATTCCTGTAAGCTCATAATGGGCAACTTCACCTTAAACATTTCATTATCATGATGAAACCATCTATAGGTAAGGTACCTAAAGCATGCAGAGACCATCTACAGTTGTACAGTTCAGCATTTTTATCTGTTCTACAATGTTTTCTTGGCTGAGGGGAAAAAATTATGTGAGCCCATTCCTTAAAACAGAAAGTTTGCTTCCTTTTGTTTATTTTGTCAGACAAATATTGACTCCATCAGGTCAAAAGCATCCTTTTACCACTTTTTGATTCACCTAATTTGGGTGGAGCACCATTATGGAGCTTTATATGCCCTTTCCTATTACACATGGACAGCACAATGGGATACAGAGTTATCTGCTGCCTTCATAAATTGGAATTAGCTTATGACAGGATTGTAAAAATATAATTTCACCTAATTATATATGCATATATTTCTCACTAAGCTTTTTTGTTGAAAATATAAAAATTCTACTAGATAACTTTTTCTTTACCTGAATCCCTTCTCTATAACTAATCTGCTATATATTCCTATTAGAGATTGCTTTACTCTTACTACTAATATTATTATACTAATTTTTTTCCCTTGATTTACTAAAAAACTACTGGACAGTATGTAAGTGGAAATTTTTACTGAAAAGTAAAACCAGTTTTTACTGAAAGCTAGATGCAGGAAAATGGAACTAGCTCTTGTACATAAGCAAAAGTAAAATATTAGATGTCTGGAAAGGGATGCTTTTTTCCTAAGGAGAATAGACAGCATTGCAGTTGAATATATGCTAAGGTCTGCCATTCCCTTGAATTTACATAAGATAGTTTCCAGTGTTGAAAAGATGGTGTAAAAAAATGTGGGTGGACCTGGTTTGGCCAGTTCCTTGCTTTGCGTGTTTTAAAAAAAATATTATTCCAAAAGCCAGTTCTAATCAATGTCAGTGTGTTTATTTCTCACTTATACAGACCAGTGTGCTATTCAGCTCTGAAGATCTGATTGAAAGTGATTTCTGATTTTACCTGATGCAAAGGCAGAAATACATAATTTATTTGCTTTATCAGTTGCTGCTTTCCATGTTTTGCTTTGCTTCTTGCTTTCAAATATGAAAATTATATCTTTTGAAAAAATATTCAAAATAATATTAAAATTGATCTTGCAACCAAGTTTTATCATTTATCATCTGTTTGCATTGATAGACATCTACTCTAAAAAATTTCACTGTTGCATGGAATAAGATTGGGTGTTTTCAATCAATTAGGTTTAAGTTATCATACCTGAACCTCGAAGTTCACCTTGAATACTGATGTGCTATCCAAATTCTCTTGAAGTGTTGTTCAGGTAAGTATAATGTATATATCGGTGCTATGTGGAAAGAGATTATTTCTATTGACTTCTACATCTAATCATAGCTTTTTGAACATGTGCAAAAATATGTGACTCTGCAATTAATACAGAAAAATACTGAACTATGGAAGTATATCATAACCATGATAGAAAAGATTTGCACATGTTTTGTGAGTTCCTGTGTTCAGCAAACAGCTTGTACAAGTGTATCTCAAGAAATTCTCTACCTCACAAAGTAGTTTTTATTAAGGTTATGCGGAGTCTTCTGAAATGAACTGTGTATGCATGTTCATGTGCATACATTTATGTGTTGCACAGAGGTTTTTGTAGGAGTTTTGGCATATTCCATGTGGCAGGCTGCTGAAACATGAATAAAGACAGTAGGAAAAAGGCAATGCCCGTCCTGCTGGCAATCAAGGTAAGGGATTGCTGCAGCCTTCCCTTGTGCCAAATCTCAAGGTTTGCCCAGAAGCTCCCAGGATCATTTCTCAGCCCCTAGATTTTTATGTTGAATTATCTGTCTTGTTTGCTAAGTGAAACTACGTATTATTTTATTTAAACCACATCAGGTAGGTGTATTTGACTTCCTACTAGGGAATGCAATATTTAGTAATTTCAGTATGCACAATTGTAAAAAGGTGAAGCATATTTTGTGAACATAATCTGGAGGTAATTTTAAATGGCATACCTTTTTCTCCAACTCCTTTCCACAGCCTGAAGCTGGAAACAGAAAGTGCAGCTCGTATGCTCTTTACAATTTACTCCTGAGAAACACTGACCACAAAAGTCAGTAAACATTCATCATGAGCTTTAGGCTACTTTCCTTGGATTTGGCCTCAGGCTAAGCTGAGGGCTAAAAACATTTCATGAGGGGGTTACAGTTTTAAGAAAAATAAATATATTGCTAGTACAGCACCGTTACTCAACTTGGTCTCATGCTGGAAAAATTCCATCTCCCAACAAATACACAGAATTTTATGTTATCTGTCTGTCACATTATAACTGATACTGTGGTTGTAAATCACCAATATGCTAATCAACATAGCTGTTGTGACCTACTTACCACATATTTCTGCCAGAGCTTCCCATAACATGTCACATTGAATCCCCTCTGAGAAGTACAAACCAAATCTACTTCAACCCATTTAGCACAAAGATTCTGGGGAAGGGAAAAAAAAAAAATAAAAAGAGAGAGAGAGGAGCACAGCAAAGCAGAAAAGCTAGGTCAAGTTCTCTTGTTAATCCTGGGCTTCTGTGACATAAAGCCATGTTTGCCACCACGTACTGCCATAAGCAATGACATGATTTTTCATGAAAAGGGCTACAAATAGAAAGGAGAAAGCCCCCATCCAATATTATTTCCCGTATGACAAAGAAAACTTGAAAGATTCCTCACTAAACAGTTTGTTGTTTAAATACAGTTACTGAACAGTGCCTACGATAAAAAGATTGTGGTTTTTTTTTTTTTTAAATGAATTGCCTTTTTAACCTTTCATCTTCCTTACAATTTTTGTCTGATATTCAATCCTATCTGAGGAAGGTCTTTCTACCTGAACAAAATAAAAACACATGGGAAGGAATAATGTGAATATACAGTCCTTATTTTTTTCTAGATATTTGAATTATGTATCTATAAGGTATTGTAATTCTTCCAGGGGAGTTTAGATTTACTTCTTTATTTTTAAGTCTAATATTTTCGTCTCATAATGTATCGTTAAAAGAGGATAATGAAATAGCACAGAATATATTCACAGAGATTTCACTGTTAATATTGAGTTTAGATAGTAACGTCAATGCAGCTATTTTACAGTATGAAGAAATGGAGCTAACATAGATTGTAACTAGAAGTGTTACATCAGGTAATCTCATTGATGTTACTTGGAACCCTCTATTCCACTATTTTTGATTCACTGTCTCTAGGATATTATAGATGTCTAGGGCAGAATAATATTTTCCTAGATGAGATATAATGTAAGAACTTGAAAATCTCTATCTTCAGTGAAGGTCTCCTTGTGCGTTTTACAGGGAAGCTTAAACTTGCTGCTCTAGCCAAATTCTAGCCACAGCTTCCTTTCCCCGAGTTCTCTGTGAGTTCCATCGCACACATGTGTAAGAAGAACAAATTAAAATGTGCTCAGACAAAATTTTATAGAATTGGAAATGTTGGTATTGGGTAAAGATGGCAAAAAGTACCTGAAAATATTAATTACAGTAATGGTTTAAAGCTCACTATCTCATGAAAAAGAGAAGTAACTGATGCACAGTTCCTCTCTGAGTCATTTCTTATTCTGGCCCCCATGATCAAGATAGTCCTCAGTGTTGTGGGGTCAAATACTGTTTTCTACTGCAGACATGTGACTTCACTTAGGCAGCCAAAAGCAAAACTTGTCTCTCTGTCTCAAATGGAGTGCTTTAAACTACACTTCAATAATCACAGTTGCTCTTCTCTTGGCAGAATTCGAAAAGCTTGATGCACATTAACAAGAGAGATCCATTAGGTAAAGGTCCCATCAGTTTTTATTACCACTATTATCTTAAGGCAAATTTCACCTAAACCAATATGGAATTAAACTTACAAAAAGGACTGAGGAGGAAGCTATGAATTAATATAAAATTACTAATTACAGAGGCTCAGTGAGCTTAATCCTGATCAAGACCAAAGCAAGGAACAGGAATCAAAGATGCAAAGTACCATAGTAATTTATTCCTATGCTGACCACAGCAGCAAAAATCAAGGTCTATCATGTCAGCATCTGTTAGTGAGTTTAAATGCCTGCAAGCATAGTTTATAGTTGACATTTGTTCAAAGTAGATTTTTTTAAGGAAATAGTTTAATACTTCAACTTTGTCCTCTTAACTTCGTTTAATTTCAAAGGTTATGTCCCACTTCATCATACTTTTTTGTCTTCTTTTTAAAGACAAAACTGTATGATATATTTTCTTCAAAATTCTTGTTAATCTTACAGCTAAGGAATATTGTTACTTTTTGCAAAGACCACTCTTTCACTCCTGTGGTCATTATCACAAGATAAATTCCCATAAGGCCTAATAGAATTTTCTAGGATTTTCTGAACTATGAAACACTTGCCTATCTTGCCCTATTTTTTCTGAAAAACACAGTAGCATGCCTTGAATCCGGTCTGATGGGGAAGATCCTTTGAAAGCAGAGGCAACACAAAATCATGTGAAACACTGCCTTAGGACTGCATCACTTTCAGTCACTGTCTCAGAATTCCTAATAATGAAATTAAGTCATTGTAAGAACTTAAACTCTTCATGACTTTGAACCCTAAATAATATTTATAATTTCTTTTTAATTCATTGATTTAAAACGAGGAAAAATGATTATTTTTTTTTCTGGAAAACAACAAAATTTCACTTACAAACTCAAATGCCTTGCCTAGGATAAAAGTACAAGATAAAAATAATCCACATTCTATTAAAAGTCTTCTCATGAATCCTACCTTTTTTCTTTCTCTGTATCTCTGAAAGCCTCAATAATGGTAGCATAATCAAAAGAAGTAGACTTGGACACTTTGAATGCTGTTTTCTACTTATAGTCCAAATGATGTGCCAGCATTTGCAATTGTTAGTCTTCCACCCCAGAAAAGTTTCATAAAGAGGAAGAAATGTAGTTTGGCCTGCACACACTAGAATATCTTCTAGTGTTTTACATCAATGACTGTTTCCATATCCCCTGGAAGTGTGCTAACCAAGTCACAACTATTTAGGCAGGGTTTATTGTAGAATTTCCACTCAGAAAAAAATATAGGGGAGCAAATTTTAAAATGGTGGTATTAACAGGTGTAATACATAAGTATAAATGGTGCAAAGTCAATTTACACTGGCAAAGGATGCACAGAACCGAGGAACAGGTTATAGCACTTGCTTTGCAGAGTCCAGTAGCTGACTGAAAATATTCTGACATAAAGAAAAAGCTTCTGGGTAAATTCAAACCAGGGGGCAGCAAAGAACATACCTGTGGGATCTATCACACAGTTTATATTTTGAGCACTATGCAATTATGGTACCTATTCATACCAAAGTTCATATGCAGGGTTCTTGAGTCTGTGTACATGATAAAGTACTACTACTTTCAGGGGGAAATAGCTCTAATGCTATCTGTATTGCTAAGAGTCTTCGCAAAGATATTGTATAAAATAATGCCTCTGAGCCTCAAGATATGATTTTACACGTTCCTAGGGTGTTACCTAACTCCATTACTAAGAATGAACTCTGGAAATCTTCCTTTGAGGATGCACAAATATTACAGGGAACATGCTACATGTCAGATGAACAGCTTTAGCTTGAAGTTCTGCCAGATGAATATGTTGCCTTTTATGGATTTGAAATACATTTTAAATCCACAGGAGCATGTTGCAATCTCATGATGTGCCTGCGATCCTATTAACAGAGTCAAAAAGACCTTGGGAGAAAGGTAACCATGGATTGGAACAACATAGTAATTGCCACTATGTCTTGTCAACATTTAAGTTACCAAGAGTAGCTGAGATAGAGACGTTAGGGACTGCAGAGTCTTAAAATACTGCATTGAAAAGCTTTGCTGTACTGTCCAAAATGTAGACCTTCAGTAGGAATAATAAGAGTGACAAAAAGTATATACAGATACTTTCTCCAGGTAATAAATTATAAGCAATAATGTGTATTAGCATACCAAAAATGCTATAGGGAAACAAACCTTGAGTCTTTTTTGCTTCAATGAGTTTGAATCTTCCAATGGCTTAATTTTACTCATTTTGGGTTTTGAAAATTAAAATCACAGGTAAAAGTGTACCAAAACCTTTATCCAAACTTTTCCAGGTGATACAGTTTCAGTCACATCCCTCAGATAAACTCCTTGTGTGACAGGTGTGAAAGTCTTCATAAGAGTGTAGCATCCTGATGTTCATGAGAACAAGACATTTTGTTTACATCCCATACAAAACTAACCCCTTACATATGAACACAAAACTGTGAATTTCATACTTTGCAATAAAAAAATCAGCTTTAATGAACTCTGATATAAATTGTCTTTTGTTGGAGACATGGACAGTGGGATAGAGTGTACCTTCAGCAAGTTTTCTAATAACACCAAGATGTGTGGCACCATCAACATGCTAGAGGGAAGGAATGCAATCCAGAGGGAACTGGACAGACTTGAGAAGTGGGCCCATATGAACCTCATGAAGTTCAACAAGGCCAAGTGCAAGGTCCTTCACCTGGGTCATGGCAATCCCAGGAACAAATACAGGCTGGGCAGAGAATAGCTGGAGAGCAACCCTGAGGAGGACTTGGGGTGTTAGTGGATGAGAAGCTCAACATGAGCCAGCAGTGTGTGCTCACAGCCCAGAAAGCCAACCATGTCCTGGGCTGCATCAAAAGTGCGGCCAGCAGGTCACGGGAGACAATTCTGCCCCTCTATTCCTCTCTCATGATACCCCACCTGGAGTACTGCATCCAGCTCTGGAGTTGTCAACACAAGAAGGACATAGACCTGTTGGATTGTGTCCAGTGAAGGGCCATGAAGATGATCAAAGGGCTGGAGTACCTCTCCTGTTAAGACAGGTTGAGAGAGTTGGGGCTGTTTACCCTTGAGAAGAGAAGGCTCTGGTATGGGAAGACATTAAAATGGCCTTAATGTACCTGAAGAGGACCTACAGGAGAGATGGGGAGGGGCTCTTTATCAGTGAGCATAGCAATAGGATAAGGGGTAATGGTTTTCAACTGATACAGGGCAGATTTAGATTAGATTTTAGGAAGAAATTGTTTACTGTGAGGATGGTGAGACTCTGGAACAGGTTGGCCAGAGAAGTTGTGGATGCTCTGTCCCTGAAGGCATTCAAGATCAGGCTGGATGGGGCTTTAAGCAACCTGGTCTAGTGGCATGGCAGGGGGGTTGGAATTATCTTTAAGATAAAGATAATTCAATAACTCAAGTATCTTTAAGATCCCTTCCAACTCTAACCATTCTATGATTCTGTGATAAATAAAGGAAAATCAGGAAAGGACCACTTTACAGAGCATTAGCTAAGTCATACTTAGTATGGAAAACAAGAATGTATTTGAAATGCTGCATTAACATGGCCCAAGGACAACCCTTTCATGTGGAGTGCTTTAGGTAGAGACAGTGTAGTCAAACGTACACAAATCTGTCCTAAATCTGAGTCTGCCTGTTTGGAAAGCCCAGCTCAGAGCTCCAAATCTTGGAAACTTGCAAAACATGACAGGTAACCTCTGTAAAATGTAGATGTGACAGGATACCTTGAGGGTGTGATATATTATTAAACTGAACAGATTGGAGCCATTTTCATGCTCTTGAACCAAATGGCACAGCATGGTGTGTATTTACACAACCAAACTCTTTCCCGCTCTCTCATCCCAATAATTTGGCATCCTCCACACTGCCCAGCACACTCTCTCTGTTCCCTGGCCTAATGCTGTCCCTGAACCTTGCCCAGATTCTGACTGGTAAACTACAGTTGCCACAGACTAAAACCATGACAGGGATCTTGCTCACAGTTAAAGTGTTTGGATGTTTGCTGAACAATGCCCAAGCACATGCCTTAGCCTTGTTTAGCTTATTAACATATAGAAGGTTATAGCCTCAGAGACTTCAGGGTTTCCAAAGTCTTCAGTCTAGAAAAGCTGACTCATCAGAGCTGTGCATGCAGACTTGCATGCTTCTTGATTTGTGTTAGGGAACTTGGTATCAGTAAAGTCAAAAGTGTCTGGGCAGTCTGAGTGTTGGGTCAGTACCAAGAGCTCAGACCCGTGACCCAGAGCATCCCGGTACAAAAATTAACCAATAACCATCGACTATAAACTTGCCTCTTCTCCTGATTTCAAGGAGTTATTAGAGACCTAGCTTGGGCTTGGATGCTCCTACTTCTCACCACCTTGCTGGGTCCCAGGAGGGGAGGTAGAAGCTCAGTTCACCAGCAGTCAAACAGATCAGCTTCTTCAATTTTTTTTTTAAATGTATTTATTTTTTTGGAAGAAACATACCAATGCCAAAACCAACAAAACCCCACAAAAAACAACGTTTTCTTATACATGTAGTGTTAGTTCACTTCTTAGGATGAAATTTATTTGTGTCTTCTGAGTGAAAAAGAATGCGGGAATCTCTAATCACGAAAGATAAAACTTTTTCAAAAAGTTGATGCAAGCCTGGGAAGCTAGTAAGAAAACAGTTTTAATGCAGCACGGTAATATTAGCCAGATGGCCTCAACAAGAAATTTGGATCTGTGTCTGGTTGATAGCTGTATTTAAACCCAGAGCTCTTACAGAAGATGCACCCCTGTTCAGAGGTGGATCCAATCTACCCAAAGACTTTGTTCACAACAGTAATTTTGGCTTGTGCTCAACACCACACATATATTTACATTTAACACACCAGTTAGTCACAATAGGACTTCTTAAATCACTGCACCATAATCCTCATCATTTTCAACTTACAAACCACCCCACACCAAAAATGACTGTTTCTAATGAGGGATAGCATGCTAATTATTTAACTGCAGGAGTTATTTAGCTACTCTTTTGTTAACACATTCCACCATTTACCACTTGCACTCACTCTGGTTCAAATTCTGCAGTGCTTAATTGACAAAAGGCACCAGTATATCTTTTGTGGGCAGTGGATTGGGTCATTTATTCTATTTGTGTAAGGAATAGTGATAGCTGTCTTCTGTCTTTCATTGGCTTTATATGCAGTTCTGAAATCCTCTCTTCAGGTTGATGTTACCTTAATCTTGGATATATCTCCAAAGATACCAGTCTTTTGCTATCACTTGACTGCAAACAAACCCTTTTTTTCATGGAACATAAACATGACTGACTACGTTGATTTCTCCTTGCAGTACTCAACACACATGTATGTGAAAGGAATGGAAATTTATGAAACCAAATAGTGATTAAGGAATGGCTGCAAGGAGGTTTTAGGTGAAGAAGATACATTAGTAGGAAATTATTCAGAATAACTTGAAATGCCTTTCAGAAGGGCCAGATAGTTGGCATACTAATTTATTACATTGGAACACATATATATATCAGGTTTATACGTACATTTACATTTATGGTATGCGTATTGTGGAAAACACAGTTGTTTACTAGTAGAAGTTTCATCCTGTACCAATCAATCTATTTGTTACTGAAAGTGTGCTTTTTTCATTAAATGATCCAGAAATTACCAGGTAGAAAGTATAATTTGTAGCTGGTTAGTTTGTTGGTTTCCTTTTGCTGGTTCTTATCAACCACATAAAATCAGAATGAAACACACTTACTGTGATGACTAAACGGTATTGAATTTCATTCTGCCACTGCACAGAATTCTGACACACTCAAGGTACTCCAGTAAAGACATTCTGAGATCCTGTTACCATGCTTAGCTGTACTGATTAGATAAACTGTTTTAAGTACTGAATAAGAAACAGATTAGTGAATTTATATTGTCAGGGAATACTTCTTTTATTTTTGTTCCTTGCAATCAAAGAGAAGATGTTTAGAAAGTTCTAGGTATGATATTAGTCATTAGAATTTGTTTTGGTTTTCCCAGGCTTATCTACATACCGCATTCACTGAAGCAGTTAAAATTAACCTGGGACAATTAGTAATTAAAGCAATGAATATTGTAGGGCAGTACTTCAAAAGTACTTGAGATGTATCCTTGGTTAACAGTAAAAAATAAAGAATAAATTAGAGATGAGATGCATACAGAAGTTCATGGTCAATTTAAGTGCAACACTGTTAAAGGATAAAATTAACTACTGAGTGATCACTTTACAGTGAAAGTATTATAAAGACACTAAAGCAAGGCAACAAAAGTCTATGGTGAAAAATACTAGGGAACATAAAACCATCATGAGTTTCATCTAAAGGCTTTTAGGAAGATTTAAAAATATGTTTTCTTGTATATCAGCAAAGAAACTCTCCTCATCTTTGGAACCATAAGTCTTTTCTCTGTGCTCTGTAGTATCCAACATCTTCAACTTTAATAGTGAATCTTTGTCATACAGAGAATTCTGTACAGAAAATGGTTTCTCCAAGTGTATTTATTACTTTATGAATTTCTTTTTATGTTTCTTTTACTTCTGTATATTATCAAAGGTCACTCTATTCAAACTGAAATGCTGCTCATACTGGGTATGTGTAGCTGATTGCATAAGTCACGTGATACTGTTTATATTCCTAAACAGGTGATTCCTTAATTACTAATCAAAACCATACCTCTGCATTTAGAAATTAATTTTTGTAAAAAGGTCTGTTTAAAGTTGAGCTTTTCATTGGAATTCCTGCAATTTGCATTTGTCAGTTGAAAGCTGAGAAGAAACAAAATGAAAATGGAAATCTACTTCACCAAAGCTAATTTGTTTTAAAATGTCATTATTTGTGGAAGGATTTTTTTTCCCATAGTATTTATGTTGGAAATAATACTGTGTTTCGCTTTGTAACACTCCAGGGAATATGTCAAACTTTGACTTATGCATCATGAGCATGGTCCGATTTTTCTTTTTGCAGCTGAGATCAGCTTTAAATGAAGTGAAATTTCAAGAAAACTGATCAGACAAATAGATTTAAAGATCACATTTTAAGTATTTATCAATAAAATCCAGAAGAAAAACAAATAACAGGATTTTCTACTGTAATTACTAATTTGGTATAACTTAAATACACACTTTTAAAAAGCTTCTGTAACAGGAAGATTTTGCAGCTTCCCATGTTGAAAGGGAAAGAATTTGTAAAAGAAAATGTAGAGTCTAAATTATAAAATTATTTTTTTCATCATGAACATAATGTTCTGATACAGGAAAAAAAACCCAGGCACATAACATTTTCTAAAAAAACATCAAAGCAATGCAATTTCTCTGCATTGTGAAATGCCTTGGACAGGCATAGCAGCAGATAGTCACAAGATAGAAAAGAATTTTAAAAAATTATAAATACTATAAATCTTCTTGATTGAAATCTTAAGCTAATGACTTGCTGAGGTCAGAAAATATTTTTATTCTTTCTTTCCTTTATAGAAGTTACAGAATTTTTTCAGTTATTTGAATTATCTTGGATCTTTGGACATTTAAGTTAATGTCAAATTTACCAAGTTGAAGCAATTTTTTACCTCATGGAATAAAGAATACGGAGGTTTCAATAATTATTTACTATATATTTAGATGCTACTTTTTAATATATTACTTACAATATGTAATGTGAAATTATATAATAATATGTAATATTTATATAATACGTAATGTTATTACTATTTCAGAACATATTATGTCTGCCCACAAAAAAGAAACAGAAAGTTGAACTGGAAGTAGAGCTCACATATCAGAACCTCAAAGAGAGATGTAGTAGTATTTCAGCAGTTTCAGATGAAACCAGCTTTATTCACCAAAACCTAACTATGTGACTTGCACTGCTCCACCAAAGTACTGACCGTTTACATTTTTCTACTTCAAGCTAACCAGGTTCTTGCTTGCAAAACTTTAAATAGAAAATTGATTATGTAGTTGGTCTTTTCCATCTCTGAGTACTATGATACTAAGACATTCAAATGATGGCAAAATGAAAAATGCAAGCAAACCAATAGAATGGTTTACAGATGAAAGAGATGCTGTTAATATTTTGATTATTGTGATATAGCATCAATTATATACTCGGAAATGTCAATATTTCATGTACATCTTTTTTAACCTGTATGTGTTTTACTTCTAAAGAATGTGAATACCCATGCCCTAATTTTGGTCACAGATCATTTCAAACTGTTGGCTAGCAAATGTGTTTTGGGAACAGAAATTCTCTGTGGTGAAGACTGCAGTTTTCCAAATGGAGCTAGCTACTCATCCAGTATTAAGTTGTAAATCTGTCGCCCTACATAGCAGACCTATGTTCATATAAATAAATTAATGGCTCTCTCACCATTTAAAATATTCTACAAAGACAGAGCCCTAAAACAGACTGCTAACTAAAAAGGCAAAAAAAAAAAATATAGAAAATACAAAATCAGTTAGATATATAATAATCAGCCACCACGACCATACTAAATGAGTTGTATGAGCTGAAAATAGATGAAAATTGTTTTTCATAGTGCATTTAAAATGCATTGTGAAAGGCCAGCATGTTAATGGTTTGGATCCATTCCACTGAATAAACTGTTTTTCTAGTGATAAATCAGTGACACAATTAGCATCACATCTTGTGAAAATCAGTAGCTGCAGACAGAATTTTCACTTATACTGATGAAAATATGGATGAAAAAATGATTTATTATTCATTTCCATGCATCAATTCTTTAAATAGACACCTTCCATTAAGTATAAAAACCATCCTAAAGTTTTGAAAGAGATCTTGGCTCTTGGGAAGGAGATTGGACACACTGCAGTTCTGTGGCACCTGTCATTCAAAAGGGACAACACCTCTATTTTAGACACCCATTAACTTCTTCACTGTCCAATTATAACAAGGAACTGGAGCTGTCATTGTCTGTGAAGTGATTTCTGACAAATAACTGAAGTACTGCTGTGTTCTTCAGTTGTGACAATTGTTATTTTTAGTGGTAAGAGAAGGAAGAGAAAGTGTTGCAGTTATTTTACTTGGATACAAAACAGGTTCAGTTAAAACAGTGAAGCAGTAGTTTTATGCTGATGATCCATTATGAAGGTCTAAAAGAGTAAGGTCATATTAAGCAGGTAGTTTTAATTAATGTACTTTGGTACCAAGAGCAGAAATTGATGGACAATCACATTCTTTATTGAATCAACAGGTCATTCAAAGTATGTGTGCATATGTGTGCACACAACTGGAACAAACTGCATTCCTTCATTTTAAGATCTTTCCAGATTGGCCCAGGATTGCAGCACAGCCTTAAGCAGTTTGAAAAATATGTGTTTTTTTAGTCAAGATTAATAGACTGTTTTGAGATATTTACACCACAGTATTGTGGCACCTGAATTGGAATTTCACTCCCTCATGTTGGTAAGAAACACGTGGAAGAACACAGGTTTTGGGTTGGATTCTTGGGTGGGTTTGTGGGTTTTTTTGTTTGTTTGTTTTATTTAAGGAACTCTTTTTCTGCACTTACTGCATCTACTAATTACTGACATCATCTTCTGTGCTTCAGGGGAGAACACTTACTTCCACATATCATCCCAGCTGTAGAAATTCCCTGACTGAACTGATGCTTGCTGTACTTCTGTCTTTCAATAAATAAGCTTTTGTAGGAAGGAGCAATGGATTTTCTAAGGATGATATTTTTAACTCCTCTATTCAGAGAACGAAATTAAAACTGTTACCAGATTTTGAAGTAAATAAAGAAGAAAAATCCAAGAATTCTCCCTGAAAGCAGGTAACCATTTTTTCCTCACTGTACATCATCTGCTCATCTTCAAAAGCAAATCATCCATGGGAAGATTATCCACCTTAATGACAAAGAGAAATTGGAGGAGTGGGTCAAAGAACTCCTCCAGAATTTCAGCACACCTGACTAGGTATGAAGGTGTATTATATGCATGTATTTGTAGCTTAAGGGGAAAAACATTTGTTTCTTCCAGGAAGAGCTAAATTTAATAAGAATTCCTATTTTGCTTTGGGACAACATCTTCCATTGATTTAATCCCTTCCTGTACCTACTTGCATCATATAAGGTAGTTGTGGTTTTCATTTTACATTCAAGTTTACAGTGTGATGAATAGCTATTGTCAGCTTTACTTCACCCTGACCAGTGGCTGCAGCAGTGGGGGGTAGGCTAGGGTCAAGGAGACAGACTCAAATAATCTTCTACAATTTTCCTACCCTTATCCTTACCCCCCTTTACTTAAGCCTTCCTTTCTTTCTCCTTTTTCCTTCTTTCTCTTTTAGTACTCCATCTATCTCGTTGCTTTCTAAGGCTGGCTGAACTCTAACTAGAAATGACAGACCACTTGATATGTCATACCTGATTGTTTGTTGCACTTTTATGATGTTTCCAGCATCTTCTTTCAAAATCATCCTGATTCTGAAGTATATGTTTCTAATTTATAATATAGAAAAACCCTGCCTATTTTATTAGTTCAAGTACTTCCTTCCCTTTGGTTCAATGAATTATTTACAACATATTGGAAATCAGCACTTCAAACATTGGCTCCATATAATTTATTACTATATTAAAATACTTGTAAAACCTGGCCTATTGATAACATTTGACTGAGACTGATTTTGTCTGAAAATTTTTGGCCAAGAAAGTTACAGCTCTTCCCAGAATAATAATAGATAAATTCACTGCATACAGGCATTGGCAGTTTTCAATGAGAAACCAAGAACAAAAGCAGAAATATTACATAAAGCATGGAGAGGTAGAGTTAGAAAGGAGAGAAAATACTAGTAAAGGAAATGACTGGTTAGAAGGAGAAAGATGCTAGGAATTTGAGACTGGAAATTCAGAAGCACAAGGCTTGGACTTTTTTGGTGAGAGGGTTGGGAGGAAATGACCAAGCAATTAAGAGTGGGGTGGACAGGTAAGACAAAAGAGCAAAGGTCTGGAATGCATGAAAGCCTGAGCCCACTAAAGAGAGCTCATCTTTAGGACCAGAGAGGAAGACAGGATTTCTGAGTCTCAGCACCACCAAAGGCAATCATTCTGGTATCCTTTAACTGTTGAGCAAACCTTGAGTTTGCAAACTGTATATTCTGTTTGGAAAGAATTTACCAGGCTCAGGCCATACTTCACTGTGACTTCATATTGCTTGTGTTGATTTAGCCTTGTGAGTCATGAACAGTTACACTAAGGTATTATGGGATGGATCAAAGTTAGTTCCAAGCCAATTTTTCAAATATTGTGAGAAATGAAAGGAAAAAATTTGCTTTAATATTTGAGAAGGAGCAGATATAAAACCCCCCACAAACCTACAGAAATCACCAAAAACTTTAGTCCTTTGATTCCACTAAGGAAAGGACTGCAGCATAATAATGCTATGGCATTAGAGGCAAAAAAAAACCTATATGACTTTCTTATTTTTAAATCTGAATTTAATTACGACTTATATAGATTATTATGTCTTTAGCAAATATATCTCATAAAGATACATATAAAATTCATACAAAATTTATTACTGAGAAGTCTATTTTCATAGTCCTTGTATCTTCTTTCCTTCTCAGTATGTTTTCCTCTATCTGAAAATACAGACCTTTCCTTCTTCCCAAAGTCCCCACCATTGATCACAGCTGTTCTTGCCTCTTCAAAAATGAACTAAAGTGTGTGGTACCTACTTGCTAACAGGTATGTGTCCTAACTTGGTTATAATAATGCTGTATGTAGTTTTCCTTTTGTTATAGGAAAGAATGTGGTTCATAGAGACCTTTGCAGTTAAGGCTCATGATTTCTCAGCATTTCTCAGGACTGGGATCCTGATCATGTTCCCACAACTACATTAATTTGCAACCAGTTAAAATTAGACTAACCTTCATTATTAATGTCACTTTGCAATATTCTGTTTGCATGTAGACCTATGTTCTGGGGTTTTTCTATTTAAATAAATGTGGCTTTTAAACCTAATAATGGCACCAATCATCCAAGAGAAGATAACAAGAAACACTATGTCCAAAACATCTCCTTTTCATCCACCTGTAACCCCAAGCCCTTCACTGCAGGGTTGCTCTCAAACCATTCACCAGCCAGTCTGTAGTGATACTGGTGACAGCCCTGACCTGGGTGTGGGAGTTTGCACTTGGCCTTGTTGAATTTCATGAGGTTCACACGGGCCCACTTCTCGAGCCTGTCAAAGTGCCTCTCTGTGGCATCCCTTCCCTCAGGCTTATCAGTTAGATAAGGAGTATTGCCTTGTGGCATAAAAGCGAGGTCTTTAAGATCAGATCCATAGAATTCATTACAGACAGACCTAAAGGAGACCTAGTTTAAAAGAGTTACACTAGCCCCTGTCAGAACCAAGATTTAAGGATGTACGTAAACAAATATAACAAACAATAACTTGCATATACACTGAAAAAACAGTATTTTTATATACATATGTAGCTGTGTCTGTGTACTAATCAGTAAGCCTCCATATCAGAGTCAAACAGCCTATGTAAAAATGCTGATACTTAGAACAGAAGCAGAAGGATTACTGGGACATAAAAGAAAGATAATTGGCTAAATGTACCCCTGAGGCCACTCTTTTATTGGGTAAGTAAAATAGCATACCTTGTTCATTCGAGCTACCTGACAAACTAGCTGCAGTTCTAGCTAGTTTAAGGAGATAATCAGGAACTGATAATCACTGCCTATAAAATCAACGGTTTTGAGGCAGATTCTCTCCCGCAGCCAATTGCTACAGAAAGGGAAACTGTTGAACAGCTAGTCACACTTCCTGATGCTAAGGAACTTATTTGTTGCAGCTTTGGTCCAGGCAAAAGCAAAAACAGGCAAGGAGCTGCTTGATGCCACTGTCAGAGCCTCTCACGGTCTCTCTACCACTGGAGTTCCTCTCTGCCACAACCTTTCATGCTCTGACTAGGGATTTCCCATGCAAAAATATATATACGTGCAATGCACAGATGGTTTGCATATGCGCACTAGGCTTAACATATCTGATTTACTGTGTATGCACAGACCATCTGTGCAGCACATGTGCAGCAGGTCTGATGTGTACTGGACACATTGGACTTACTGTGCATGTGCTACACAGTTAATCTGCACACACACAGTAGCCACAGCTCTGACTGAGTTGCCAGACATCCAGATGGCCAGAGTCCTTAAATCCCTTCCAGAGAAAAACCGAAGATAGAATGAGGATGTTCAGGGCTTTTTTCTGGTATATATTATAGCTTATCCTTTAGTTTCAAATGTAGGAGCATATTAAAGTGGATACACCAGCTCATCACATTTTAGTCTAACAAAGAAATTCCCCTACACCAAGGCCAATACCCTTCTGGTCATGTATGGCCAAAAACTGCATATAGGAAACAAAATATAGCTCTGATAAAGATTCTTCCCCATAAACTTTTATAGAACAAGCAATCTGTAACAAGTGAACTACACGGGCTTCTCTGAGGGAGGATTGGCAGACACTTCAGGTTTTCTGAGTATAAACAGCTTTCCAGTCTGGAAATTTTTAAATTATTCAGGTTAATGCTCAGACAACTCAGCAACACAGATCGATCACGTCACAATCTCAAGAGGAGAGTTAGTCATCTCAGGCCAATCCTTGCCATTTGGCAAACTGAAATTCAGTGTCTTATAGCACACGTGGTGCTTTGTTTCCCATCACTCAGACTATGAGCCAATAACACTGTCCCTAGTATTTTTAGGAAATTTCTTTCCACTAACTGTTCTGTAAAACTGAAATGCAAACTTAAACATGAATATAACTTATCATACCCACCAATATTTTTAGCAATAGTAAATGTAAATTGGAAAACACACTGTCAGTTACTTGTAGAGAATTGATCTAATTATTGCCTAATTGATATCATTGCACTGATACATAGATATATGGAAAAGCAGGGGGGGAAAGAATACAGAAGATTCAGGTGCATGTCATCAAGAAAAAAAAAATACTGGTTAAGCCTCATCAACTAATGTTGGGATTTCTGATGTAATCCAACAAAAGCCAATATTTTCCAGTTGCATTGCATTGCTGTATTAACTCTTGCCAGACTCTTCAGAAGCTGTCTGCCTTACCCGCTAGAAGAGGGCAAGCTAACACAACTTCTACTACTATATAGAATTTTGCAACTATATTGAAGATTGGAAATGCTATAAGTACTGTTTCTTATATTGTACTTGAATACTTAACCGGTGGGAAAACAAGTTATCCACGTGTGTCTTTGAAGTTTGACTTCCTTTTGCTATACAACACAGCAATTTTTAAAAGGCTCTTGTCTCTTCCAAACTGGTTTGCCACTCCATTTATTTTTACCTCACCCACACAATCTCTATTCAAATTACAATTTATATATTTCATAATATGTTTCTTAATTAGCACTGTATCAAAGCTAGTGATCAAGATGCATTACTTGTAGTAAGTTGCATTAATAAGAAAAACCTATATTGTAGCTAGAGGTTGAAATGTCAGACTTTTTTTATCCTACAGTAAAGAAAGGAAAATCTGTAGGTGGAAAAAGCATGCTAGATTTTTTTAGTTGCTTTCATTACTCTGTTTAATCACTTACAAACACTTTAAAATATAAGTTTCCTCCAAACTCTTGCTCAAAAATAGAAGGTAATGAATGAAAGCTGGAGCTTTATTCACATAATCTGTGAACAGCAACAGGCAATGACTTGCAAAACAGGATAATTTACTAGTACTGAAACTGGCAGTGGGCGTAACATACTTGGCACATTTTTAATATCCTTAGCATATTTTGTTTCAAACTTGTTAAAAGGATATGCTGTAATTGATCTGCTTTTAGTGACAGTATTGAAGCAGATTGCCAGAAGTTGTAGCATGTAACAACACAAAAGGACAACAGAATCAAAAGATGTCTATTAAGATTGATTAGACCCTTCAGTAGTAATTACTATATATGATATATTATACCCGAATAACTTTATACCTATAAATTTTCACTGCATGCTATAACATCTTTGTATATTGCATCTTTGTAAACAACACTGTTGGGTGAATTAAAACAAAAATTAATATAACAGATTGCACCTATATTTTCCAGAGATAATTTGGGTGATGTGGAGGACCCCTGCTGTACTCAGAGCTCCCGGCAGAACACTTGCTGGTTCAGTCAAATCTCAAATTGTATGCCACACTAGACCTTTTTTTGAAAAACAAAGGGAAAAATTGTTACAAATGTCAGCAGTAAGTTTGATCTAGCTTTAACTTTTGGTTTTAAGATAGATGAAGGCTTAAATATCTAAAACTGTGAAGGCTTTCACATTACTGCATTCATAGATGGTATTGAAAATCAAAAGGTAACTCCCTTCTTTTGAACTCCTCTCCTAGGGATACCATAATTAATGGCATTTTTTAAAGTGACAGTCTTTTTTCCATAGATGCTCTATGTATAACATTGAATAATCACTAGTGTAGAGATGTCAGCAAGAACGGAACTCAGTTGAGGAACGTAACCACCTGGCAATATAATAATCAAGTTACTTGCTCATGGTCTTCAAACGTGTTTAAATATTTTATAGATTCCCAGTGACAGAATAGTCACATGTATAAAAGATATAAATCTTGCTTTCGGTTCCCATTCTGAATCAGTTAAGGAAGGAATTTGGCCCTGAATCTTTCATCTCTTGGGTCACCTTGACAATTAATGAAAATACTTAGATAGATAAATTCGTCTCAGTTTTTCTTTTTCTCAGGTACTGCACTTTGCACCTTTAATAGTAGTGCTCCACTGTCCCCATAATAACATTCAAAATTTTACTTAAGTGAAAGTGGCAAGGAGAGTACATAACGTGAGTCTGCTCTTTCAGTTCAGAGAAGACAGGCCAGTCTTATCAGACCCTGCTGTCCCCCTCCCTGGACTATGCTGAAACACCATGGTCAGGCTTTAATTCAGCTGCCAGGATGTACCCACCTGTGTGAGTGGGGCTGTAGCCTCACTCTTCCTTGCAACTGGAGACAGCCAGTCAAACTCCAGTCATCTGCCTTTGTGAGCCAGTATCTCCATGTCACTCCCCAAACGCCTCTGTGAT
Source organism: Pedionomus torquatus (assembly GCA_013398155.1). NCBI lineage: Eukaryota > Metazoa > Chordata > Aves > Charadriiformes > Pedionomidae > Pedionomus > Pedionomus torquatus. The sequence continues at coordinate 277,093 of VZRU01005005.1, read as the reverse complement.
AGACCAGATTCCATGTGCAAGGAAACACTGGTTAGATCATGCTGGTCTCCACTGAACAAAACCCAACAAATCTGTGCAGTAAAATGTATGAATTTTAATGTTTTCCATATTTAGGTGTGTGCGCACGTCATCTGTGCACACATGACACAGAAATGAACATATATAGAAAAAATACAGAAAGGGAACTAGTATTAAGGAACATGATCACACTTATGTTTTATTTCAGTAACAGAAATCACACAACCATTCATTTGAAAACACTTGATATGTAGCTGAACAAATGTTTATTAACAGCAATTTGTTGAGAAAAAAAGCTTTAATATGAGGCAGGTAGGTCACCTCAGGAATATGTTTCTCTTCTGACAAGCTGTTGAGATTGCTCACAATTTTTCTCTGACATTTTTTTCTCTTTTTTTTCAGCAGAAGCACATTTAAAGAGGAAATCAAATGATGGCAGAAAGTATTTATCTAAAGAAAGTTCATTTTTTTGGTTATTCTTCTAAAAAGTCTGTGCTGCCAGTGGTCCCTAACTGCCCATAGAAGCTTGTTGTCTAGGAGAGGCATTTTCTGTTCTGTTGAAGCAGAAATCACTGTGCCAAGTATTCTCTTCGTCACATGCAGTAATCTTCTTAGCAGAAGCAATACTATTTTGCATGAATAAGAGGAAATGTCTTTATCAAGTTTCATTGCCACTCAGCTTCCAGCACGGGTGATGGGCAGAACTTGTATTTGAAATTTGGCTAATAGTTTCATTTGGCTGTTTACTTGATATTAATGAACTTCCAGTGCCTGTTTGCTTCCTATAAACTGGCAGTGTAGCAGATGAATGGACAAGCAAAGCAAAATTTTAATGAAAAGTCAATTTACGGTAGCACCTCAATTGCTGACAGATTCAATCTTTTATATGCTATTGCAAACTATAGTGCTCCTTTCACTGCTCATCCACTGCGTAAGCACTCAAGGGAGGGTATAAGAACTAATACAGAACAGAGTAATAGATTTGGTATTCAAGGCTTTGGAAAAATTATTCCTGTTTGGCAGTCAGCGAGAAGAGAGATAATGGAAAAATGAGAGGGAGGCTAACAGATTTCAAGATTCTGTTTTGAAGAAGAATGTTAAGCATTTTCACTGACATTGATCCAACTAATGTATGTGGTTTCAAAAGTGTAAATGCACTTAGAGATTCTGAGGCTGTCTCTATAAGCCCTTCAAAATTAAAGAACTGCTGCCGAAGTCTGGGGATTCATACATAGAAAGCTTGCAGGACCAAACACTATGACAGATGCATTTTGACATTGCAATGAAAAAGAAAGCAGAGACATAAAACCCAAATCACTAATTACAATTTTTCCCTAGAATATGTAATTAGAACTATATATTTATAGGAGAAATTGGTTTTATTTACAGTTCTAGTGATTCAATAAATCCCATGTAATGATTACATCCAAAACAAACTCTTAAACAAAAAAGGAACCTGAGGTCCCACAAATATCAAAATCTATGAAATCGCATCACTTATGGTTTGTACAATCAGGAACTGACTTGTACAGATGTGATCCATCAAGGGACCTCATGGAATATGCAGAATAGTTATGAGAAACCAGCATGGGATGGAGAATGTTTTTTAACAGGGCTGTGCTTCACCTTGTACAGGTGTGTAGCTCCTTTTTTTTGCTCTCACTCTTCCATTGGGCTGAATGGAATTGCTCAGTAGGGAAAGCAAGTGCACACCAAGTACAGCTTGGATCCCATTTCCCCTGGAGCAAGGGCAGATCAGGAGTCTTACTGTGTAGCATCTTCCTCAGGGCTTCTAGCAAAGCCAGTTTATGCCAAAGAAACCATTATGTTAATTTTACATCAGTTAACATTTAAACTTAAATTCTTCAGCTTCCTTAGTGGAAAAAAAAATTTTTTTTAGTGTCATATAAGATGGCATGGGATGGAGTGTTCAATTGGTAATTTTTTATTTTTAATAATCACAACTTTATCCATGAAACTTTCAAACAAAATATCTAACTTAGAAAAAGAGTAACACCTTAGAGAGTAGAGAATATTATCTAAATTAAAAAAGGAGTTTGTAAGAACAGTATTATCTCCTATTTTTGGAATTTCTATAGGATTTCTGTCTTGGCTGGATTTCAAGAATCTGTCTATTGGTTACATTCCTCAGCCTATCAGCCGTACAAATCAGAATTAATAAAAAAGTTAATCAGTGATTGTTTAACTTGCCTGCTACTGCCTGAAGCACAATTACAAAAGCTAAATGTGTGTTCAAAACTCCACCAGAAGTTTCTGTCATCTAAGAACTCCAAGTGTATGACCTCATGGAAACTCTAAGAAATAAATATCCCACAACAGCTTGACGAAACTTGCAGTTACTATGCATTCATGTCGACAAAATAAGTAACCACACATGAGGAATAGCAATGTTCTTGCTTTCTGCCCTGAGAATGATTCAGTTCGAAATTAGAACTAATTGGTGAAACAACCATGAATATGAAGTAATTGACAAGGAGAAACTAACAAATGCAATTAATTAGAAAATAGTAGGCTGATTGCCAAGTGAGAAGGTTTATAAGCAATATAGAGTTAAATTGTCATGTGCATTAAACAGGTTTACTAGAGTTGTAACTAGCTGTCCAATACTAAGCTTCATCACATCTTTTGAATATCCTGACTGATTTACAATTAATTGCTGCATAGTTCTGCTTTTGAACTTTCATTAGTGTTCATTCTCCTTTGTACTCAGCTATGGAATATTTTGTTTTATGAAGATGACTTTCAAATGCACTAAAGTAATTTGTTAATAAAACTTGTTTTTCTTTCATTAAATCACATCCAAGTTTTGCAGAAGCTGGAGATAGTGTTTGAAAATGTTAAATGTGAGGAGAAACACTGTATGTAATTGCTATAGATACCAATCTGCAATCAACTTTCATTAATTTTGAAGTGAATTTATAGTGTTATTCTTACAATAAATCAGCAGTATATCTTCTTAATCTGTTGCTCTAATCCATAATTTTGACCTGAGAATTACTGAAAATGTTTTACTTGTACAGCAGTAATTGGAGTTAGCAAAAATATTGAGTTATTTTTAGTTCAGTCAGGAATTTTAGTTCAACTGTTTCAGTAATAGTATTTTAGCATGGTTTTTCTTTCAAAAATACTAGCATTTCTACTCAAATCTATATTCTAGAATCCTAAAGTTATAAAAATTTGTAAGAAAGTATATATCTCACTTCCATAATCAAGTAGTAGACTGCTTACAGTCTAACACAAAGTCTAACAAAACCAATTACCATTTACACTAACCTTAGCAGCACAAATGTGTGAGATTGGGCAAGAGTATGACATTCTCCTTAATTTGTTCACTATCTGCCTTCAAACATCAAGCAGGTTTGCAACATGAGGAGTTTATTTTTCTACCACTAGGATGTGGCACCATTGCAAAATAGTGTGGGAAATGTAGAGGACTTGTCCAAGCAGGTAAAGCCTTGGCCAGCCCAAGCCAGTGACACTATCAGTAGAGGAGAAATTAGGCAAATTTTACAGAATAACCTGAGTTCAAATTCTTAAACTCCATCATGCACTACTTTTATTTTTCAAAGCTGTAAAGAAGATAGACATGAGAAGAGTTCAGGTTTGAGAAGAGGCATGAATCTGAGTTTAAACTAGAGTAGAGAAGTAATGAGGAATCTATGTTGATTTTGATTCACCTAAATTATGCCATTTAATCTGTAAAAAATGAGACTTTAATCTTTGAAAACCAAGATTTAAATACCAAAAATGCTGTGCTATTCTGCAAAACCAAGGGTTATATTTGGGTTTTAGGTTCTCATAATCAGTTTGTCATTGTTAGGCATCGTGAGTTCCACAGTTGATGTTGCCTAAATTTACTCATATACATATTTCAACTTCAGAATGCACAGTTCAATGTGAAAAAAAATAGAATATGAATCAATTAGAATATGAATCAATACCAATGCAGTGTTTTATTCAGATTTATTGTATTCAGAATATTTAGCTTGTTGTGAGAGCTGGAGTTTTTCTAAATAATTCCTTACAGCAAGCATCTCAGTAAGTGAAGCTCATAAAAGGCTATCAATAAGTTGCCGTACACCCAGATGAAAACATATTCATTGACTCTGGCACAAACCTGACTCCTCTGAAAGCTTCAGAGTCAATTCTTCTAGCTTTTCTTTTTCCTCTTGGTAATTCCTCAGGAATTTTGAGGGAGTATCAGCCAAATAGGTGCTGATGGTTCATTTTCCCCTCAAGCTTTCAAAGGAAACTGTTGAAATCAAGAATGGAAAAAACCTGAAGTTCTCAGGCCACATGCAGTCATCTTGTTTTACATAGTTACCAGACTCTTACCATTAGAAAATGTGGTACATTTCTTTTAAAACATCCTTTGCACAGCAGTTGTGTGAAACAATGATCTGTTGAATTTACTTCACAGATCAAAGAGGAAGGAAATTAACCAACACAGTAAATTGATTATTTCATGGGTGACATAACCAAGGCAATGATTTATCTTAATAAAGAGCAACATCCCTCTAGTCCTTAACTGAATTCCAGCCAATGCAATAATACTCAGTTGTTAATGACTTTGATGTTGATGTGGAAAAGTGAATGACTGTATAATCACTGAAATGGGACCTCATCACAGTTGGAAATGTTTAAGCCAAATCATTTTGGACTGTGAAAAGAGCCCTGAGTGGTATAGATTGGCTGGGTCCCAGATTTTCAGCCTTAACTAAACAGGCCCTGAAAACTTTATCATACCGCTATGCCTCGGGCTGGTCTGTAACTCTGACAGCCCCAGAGAATTGGAGTTTAATGTATATGTCTGTGGACTCACTCTGGAAAAAAAACTTCAGGGCTTACAGCACCAATAATAAATACCTGTCTATCAACATCCAGCTAAAAGAGTAATTAGTTAAATCCATCTTTAGGAGAGGGAACAGAAGAAAGGAAACAGAAGTCAAATAGGAAAAATTGTACGGAAAGCTTATTTTTATATCCCGCATTACTAAATATGGCTTAAGAGGCTGAAATATAGCATTAGTCATTTGTAGCAGCCTCCACCTCCCCCTTTTAGCCTCCCCTACCAACTCTTGCAATAACAAACCAGGCTAAAATTAGAGCTGCTTTACAGTACGTTAATTTGATTATCATTGTTTCGGCGCTGATTGAAGAGGTCACATCAAAAGGAAGGATCCTCTGTACATCAGCTCCAGCTTCCTTGATGCTGATGTTCAGCTCCCAGATCAGAGAAGGAAGCCGGGTCATTTTTTTTCCACTCAGGTTTCCTTCAAAACCCCTTGATTCCCAGTGAAGGATCCTTAGCATTGACATTGCTCTGTCCTCACCTTGCAACATTTATTTCTTTTTAGAAAGACAGGAAGAACACTTAGAATCCTCCCAACTGCAATTGGCCCAATGCACGCTAGAAGAAATCAAGAGATGAGGTGGGAAGAAAGTAATGGTGCAGTTTGCAGCTCCAGCTTTTCTAACCTCAGCGGAGTGGCAGCTGCAGGTAGGGTTGGAGGAATTCCAAGCACTCTGCCTGTTTGAATACNGGGGGGGGAGGGAAGGGGAGAGGGGGAAGCTAAGGATTGTTAAACTGCTCATCCAGGCCTGCAGCTGGGGGTGACTCAGAGTGCAGAGTTGGAAAAATGCCCATGTGGCAAGATTAGAAACTCATTTGTGTAGTTTATGTGGCCTTGCCAGGAGCCTCCGTTTTTTCCAAACCTCCTTCAGTTTATTAACTTTAAAAGCACTCCTTTCCTGTTGGGGATCTGGCATGGCTGCAGCCAGGCAGCTCCTTCTCCTTTTGCATTAACAACACTTAAAGGCTTTCTTTCCTGCTCAGAATCGACTCGTGTGAGATCATCTGTGGAATTTTTGAATGTGCTCGCTAGCTCTTTTCCTTTTCATTTCATTCTTTGTCCCCGGGTTCAATTTAAATCCAACTGCTTTTAAACTAACTGCATTCAGCAAGCCAGCACTTTCAGGAATATATGTTATGAAAGCAGGAAAAGAAAAGGCCTTCTTGTCATCAAAACCATAATAATTATGTGTCAAATATAATTACTGCTCTGTAGGTAGTACATCTAATACTAAGTGACAGAGTAAGCAGCCTGCAGAAGTAGAAAGTAACTGGTGGCCAGATCAAATCTGATATAAAATTAACCATCATGCTTAAATATTCTGTCTCCTAAAGTTCTTGCAGAAAAGCAAAGGCAGAAAAAAAAAGGGGTTTTCCTCATTTAAAATTGTTAATGTGCAAAGCCTCTCACTTTTCTCCACCTCCATACAATGAATCACAACTCTTTTAAAATAAGAAACACTGTGCTAAAAATGTGTGTGCATTACAAGGATCAAACTCTGGCGAAGGGACTCATCTGACAGGAAGGAATTAAGAGTGGGAGGTCTCTCCTCTTAGCCCATTATGCTTCCTCATTATTACCTTCTCATGTACATTCAACACACTCGATAAGAAACAAGTTTCCACATTTTCTTACCTTCTTTAAAATCCCTAAATTAATGAGCAGCTGGTGAAGCTGACATATGCCTGTGAATTTGAGGACTACCGAAATGTGAAACCATATTCTGAAGGAGGCAAAAAGCACTATGTCAGGAACCAGTATTCTAAATATGGCAGCGTGTGTCAGAAACTTGTCCAGTTTAAAAAAAAAAAGTCCTCTACTCCCTAACGCTCTTCTAAGTAGACTTAACAAAGTCTAACATATTAAAAAGACAACTTTAAAACCTACTGTTGATCCCATTCCTGAAAATAATCTGCAATATCTGTATTTGGAATTATACTATGAGTACAACAAATTCATCCAACTGTTACCTAAAGGCATAAGTGTTTGTAGAATTCATGTCTTTTATCATAGCTAACATAATATATGTGGGTGTCTTTACTGGTTTGTGTAGGACTACATAATTACAAAGTTAAAAATAATAAGCATCCACTTAGTGACTGTAGATTCTAGTCCTCAGTTTCACATGCTTCTGCCTGATAATCAGAAAAGAAGTGTTTCTGTACATTTTCATTTCAGTATTTCTGAAAAAAAATCATTTTGCTTTGATTTTGTTACCATTCTCTTTTTCTTTATATGTCAGAAATATTATAAGAAAAGTTTACTAGCAGAAATATTAAATGAAATATTTATAAAATTAAAGATTTTTGAAAAGGAACATTTTGAAATATTTTAAAGGCATTTTTTCATTGGAATTAAATTTTCAATCTAAAATACCTTTGCAGTTTTGGAACTTGAGTATCTGCAGTGGTTTATTTATATAAAGAAAAATTTTGCTTATCATTTATTGCATTGGAATCCTGATTTTAAAGATCACAGTAATCAACTTAAGCAATACTGTTCAGTCACAAAATTAAAATTACACATTTTAAAATCCAGTGCTTAAAAGAGATACTCCCAAATAAGACATTGTTCAAGAAATATTTGCTGATTTTTTTCAGAGGAAAAATGTCAGAGGAATTAGTTAGAGGAACTAAAAATTGCTGACAATTCACCAGCTTTTAAAGGTTTAGTTTGAGATATTTATTCTTTTCTCTCTAGGCCTGTCTCCTTTTTCCACATATCAGAAACAAAGCCCACAGGTTTTTTTTCTATTTTTTGTATGCTTTTAAATATTCTAGTAAAAGCTATTACTTAAACCCTGTTTTGCTTGAATATTAGGTGGGAGAAAATGAAGGGGACTCACAAACTTCATTTTGCCAACCAAATACCTCTGATGGTATTCTGCTTTTTAATAAAATATTGGAACACATTTCATTGACCAACAGATTTAATGCACATACATATGTAGACACATACTCAGCAGCATTTTCTATCAGTCTCAGAGCAATAGTGTTTGTATAAATTATTGATATTACTTAGAACTACTGGGTTATAGGAAAGTATTTCCCTAATTAGCTAATTTCTCTGTTCTCCTGTGTTCATTTCTAGAAGATACCGTAGAATCAGAGGTCTCAGAAGTCTCTGTCTCCTATAAAATTATTAATTAGCACCGACTTTAATTTATGGAAAGGAGGTGCTAGAAGAGCTCCACGTGCAACTTATCAATGAGAAACTGTTTATGCCATAACAAAAAAAAAAAAAAGCAGCAGTGATTAACAGGTGTTATTTCCTCAAAAGGAAAATTTATACTAATTGATGACATATTTTGATGCACATACCTTCGGTCTTCATGAAGGTGCTTCCTTTACATCAAAATTGTTTTACCAGTTCCACTGGATGCACTAGGTAATACAAGCAGTGTTGTCTATTCATATACTTATCAACACCTGAGGAGCACGGGACCAAAAGTGCTCTCTGACTTTCTGCTGATAAATAAGGCTGATGAAATGAATGGCTCAGAACTGCCAGGGTTGGTTATGGTTTCTGAAAAACTAAGCCAACGTGAAAGAAATCATGTTTTCAAACTGTACAGTTCTCTGTAGACTGATACCCCAATTTATTAAACTCTACTTCTTGGGTCCCAGGTTCAAGCGTTACTTCTGCTCATCAGTCACCACTTGTTTCTTGAACTAAACAACACATCTGTAATTCTCAACTTGACTAGAATTAGCTCCCAAAAGAAAAAAAAAGTGTTTCAAATATTTCTGACTGGCTTCTAAATTGGAAACACCTGTAAGAGTTATACCTCTTCCTGACATAAATTAGTGACAAGGAGTTCATATAAGAGGTGCAGACAGAAAAATAAAATAGTGTAATATGTATTTGCGGTAACAGAAAAAGGATTGCTATAACTTGGTAGGTATAAGAGACAACAATATGTGACCCCAGCCTGTTGCCTTCCTATAACACCAAAATATGTGCTTGATACTCCTGTTGTATTAACCAGAAAATGACTGCCTGAAGCAAGATCAAATGTCTCATTAGCACTTATAATCGCTTCCATAAGATGGAAACAGATGAAAGAAGAAAGGATAAAATTCAAACAGTAGAATGAAGAAAAATGGATCCCTTTTGTTCTGTGGTGTGCCTTCTTTCTCAGACAGGGCCTCCCTCATAATTAACCTGAGTTCAACAGACAAAATCATTATAAATGGAGTTCCAGAAAACCTGATCCCACTTTTCATAGTGTTCATAAATACAGTGGAAGGCTCTTTGCATAACCATCAGTAATCATGCTGAAGCATAAAATTTCTTCCTGAACAAATTTTAATAATAAATGTACTACTTCCCTCTAAACTCATGGCAGCACCTTTTAGTCATTCTCCCACTTCAGAAATTGTTTCTATCTCATTTTTTCAAATCAGAAAAAAATCTGTCTCAACCATCAGAGAAGAAATCCACCTTGATTTCAGCTCATCAGGGAAGTTATCCCTTAATTTATGCTAAACTATGGGCTGTGCAAGCCTGTGAGATGGTTGTTGATGATGCATGAAGAATAATATTGATTCATGTTTCCGTTGCATAAATTTGATACATGGGTAGACCTACCCAGGCACTCAATACAGGGAATAAGGAATAGCAACATGCAGTTGCTTGGCTACATGTAATGACTCCTCCTGACGTGCAGGATCAGAATGCTACGAAGAATTTGTTTTAGGAAGTGATACTAAAAAGCTGGCTGCTACTGTAGTCACTCTGTGTAGTACAATGTGCGTAGACAGATTTCAACTTTCAGTAGGGACAAAATGGCTGATAGACTGAAGAACACTGGGTGACGCTGAGTTATGATAAGATTTTTTTGTCCATATTTTTCTCAACTACAGTATCCACTATTTAGTGAGGAGGCCAATTCTGTTCAACATAATAGCATTACATACAAAAAGTACAGGGCGCAGAACAATATGCTGTTATAAAAGAAAGGAGTTGTATAAATCAAGAATCTCTTTCCTCCTCATTTATTATCATTTAATAACACACATGTTTAGACAAATGCTCACTCTATCAGTTCTTAGGTTCATATGCACAAATATAATCATTTGAATCTACCTACTTGAAAGGTAAACGTACTATGTATTTGGACCTAACTTCAGAATAAGAAAGATCAGCAACAGTTTGAATACTAGCATTTCCTTGTATTTTTTCTGGCCTCAATTTCAGAAACAAACAAGAAAAAAATCCTGAAATATCTACAACAGAAAGGCAATCAGTTCTGAAGCCCATTTTGCCTCCATGAAAAAAACAACCAAAGAAATAAGGACACCTTATTTAGCCTAGTGGCTACAGCAGGATTTAAATGTCTGACAGAGGATTAGAAACCTGTAATCAAATTCCTTCATACTTATTTACTGTAGTGTGTGTTATGAGTGATTTATGAACATAATGAACTTCCACAGGAACTGGATAGTATCTAACTGAAAAATTCTTTATGGTCCAGTGAGTAGATACTAACTTCTGGCTTCATATTAACAACTGAACATAAGTGGATATCATTACAGGAAAGTTTACTTTTTGGCAGAGTTTAAAAAGTGGCTTGTAAATGATAAAAGTATGAGGGTTCTCTGCAAAGAAAATGGTACTGTACTATTCACTTGGCCACATTTATTTCAGTGACACCAGGCAAGCAGCATCTTCTGAAGTAGACCAGATGAAATGTTAATGATATGTGGGGTGACATGTAATAGTATTTTGTGAAAGTGACTGCATTCACTTCACTGAATATTCACAATGTAAATCCCAAAATTACACAACATCTTAACTAGCTAGTATCATTTAGCAGCGGCTGTGAAAAATCCCCCACACTGATGAAAGTGCTGCAGAAAATGCACAACAGGTTCTCTGGAAAGTTGATGCTTTGCTTGTTTCCTACTTGGACTTATTGCTTCTGATTGAAGGACAAACGTAATGCACATTGCCAACAATGAGAAACTGTATTTTTGCCACATTTTTCATGCTGACTTAATAAAAGTTTCTAATTTCCATTCAAACAATATGCTTGTCCTTCAAAAGGAATGTATATGGTCTTTTTATTCCTTCTTTACTGTATCCAGGATAGTAGAACAAAAGCTGGATATACAGCCAGGTTCCCAGTACCTTACTGTATACCAGGAAGGCTTCACTGCCACAAACAATTACTAGAGGACAGATTCAACTTTCATGATTCCTAGGGTGCCAAGTCTCCATCTAAAAGATGCAGTACAAATGGGAACATCTTCTCTTAGGTTTCAGAAAAAGCAAAATATAGGCTGGGGAGCAGGAGCACTTTTTCTGGCATATTAAGTCCCATAGTCCCAATTTATAGATCTTGGGGAATGAATTCATTATAGCTAACCAGTTAATAAACTATGCTTAAGTAGATAATTAAGGTAGATATGAATATATGTATCTATAAAAAAAACCCAATACATTTATTCAAATGCAGAAAATTAATCTGATTTTTAAATTATGAAAATGTTTTTGACACATGTAAGTGATACAGATCCATAACCTGCATGAGAAAAACTTACTTTTTTCCCCAGAGACCCTATAGTCTCATTTTTATGGAGAACAATGCTATCTTAACAGAACTAGCAAAAAAAAAAAAAAATACTGACACTGATAAGTATGATAAAATATTACTACCGTACTCTGTTTTAGTACAACAGCAGTATATTACATACACATAAAATTAACTTAAACAGGAAGGTACCTTTTTCAGAAAATCAGGAAAACAAATTCAGTTTTATAAATAGTATGATCACTAAGTCATTAAAACAATGGACCTTCCTTTCAACTATAAAAAGTTTCTAGATGTATAGTTATAATACCAGATTAAAGAAAAAATAGAAAAAAATAATTATTTTCATTGAACATTCACTGCTCATGCTGCTCCTTTTGCCTTTAAAAATACACTATATGTATATAAAGATAAATTATAGTAATGAATGCACATTGACCATTTTATTAACATTCATTATATAAAATGGTAAAATCCACTGCTACTGCTTTTTGTGTGGTTACATAAATTTGTACTCTCTGTGGAATTTGTCCCTTATATGCACTTTAAGAAGGACTGAAAAACATGTGGCTACTGATCACCAAGTTTAAATAACTTTGCCCTGCATGAGAACTGCAACTGGCCCTTCCAAAATAAAAACAAAATAAGGAAGGGATGCAGGGGTTTCCCTCCCTCTTCGCCAAATGATTATGTTTCTGTGTCCTGTCCAGGCTCGGAGAGAAGGAAGTTGGGTTCAGTTGTCAGAGTGCCAACGCATGACCCAGGAGAATAGAGCTCCGTTGCCTCTTCTTGCCCAGACGTCCTGTGTGAACTCGGGCAGCTCACGGTTCCCTCCCTGCCCCTGAAAAACGAGAATAGCACTGTCCTAAAGCCAACTTTAACTCTGATAAATAAATAAAAAGCTGTGAGATACTCAGACTGTATGAGGAGCAGGGAGGCAGGGACAGACATACAATCATTTCTGTTCTTCAGTTGCCTCACAGAAGTTTTAACTGCTGAACATATCTCAGATATCCAAATACATTTTCTCTTTCAAATTATACAGTTTATTAAAAGTAACATTTCTTTTGCCACTCTCCTTACTGGTTCATCTTCAGAGTTTGCAGGCAAAGGGCAGCTTAACGTGGATCAAATGCTCTAACAGAGCAAAAATCAAATTTTTTGCTTTTGCTTTTAAATAGATCTTCTTGTAATAGAGAAAATCACTGATAAAACTGCCTGATTCTAACAATTTTAGCACTTTTCTATTCAGAAAACTGAGGCTAATGGAGTCCAAGATTTTGACGCTGTCACATTTCTACCTAACATTGCTCATCCATTCAACCAGTTATTAAACGGTACAGCTTTTATTACTTGAATAGTTACAGCTGTGACTGTGTTAGGAGCTCTTGAAACAGGATCTATTTTGGATCTGGGGATCTCAGGTATTTTAAAAATTTGTAACAGAATAGGACTGGCAGAATAGCACATGCCATACACCTGATAATATGTATTGTACTGTTCCAGATAGAACTGGCTTACTGAATTTCTAAGTCACCCATCTTCTGTTTTTGTGATTCTGCTTTTCCTTCCATGCATTGTCATCTCATTTAATAGAAAAGTTATATACCTGAGTTATTAAATTAGAATGTATTATCTTAATTAAACTTAGAAATACCTTTTCATTCTCAAATCTGGATTAGCATAGTATGGAAAGTTGCAAAAAAGCACAAATAAACCTAACAATCAAACAATATTTGAAATAAATTAACTTGGTCTTGATGGAAAAATATTTTCCTTTAAATATTTGATTCTTCATTTACCCCAAGTATGTCCACGGGAAAAAAAAAAAAAAAAGTGATGGAAAGTGTCCATTTCGTTGACCTTGTGTCCCTCCCTTAGAGGAAGACGGCTGACAGGTAGATATATGAACAGTTTGTTATTGCAGATTGCAGATCTTGTGATTATCTCTGACTCAACTTCTGGGGTTTTATCTGGAATTCCTGTGAAGGGTCAAACAGTGTACTACTCCTTTTTTTACCTTGTAGCAACCTCAGGTTAAAAATACACCTTACAATACTACAGAACAGTTTCCAAAATTTCTGCTTGAGTTGAAAATTGATGGCAAGCTCCAGACTTAGGACAATCCAAAATATATATCTCAAAATGCAAACTTCAGTTTACCCAGGCAGACATTAAGATTATGAATTTATCTGTATTTTGTTTAGTTTTCATCTCTAGTTGTTGTAGTAGGTACAGTAAATAATTGTTTTGCTACTTGTTTACTTAATGAATAAACTATATCAACTATATACTCTTGCAGAGTATTAGGTGATACTGTCAGGCGATATATTTTTTAAATACCTTGCTAGAATTGCCTTGGAACTATGTGATGAGGAAAGATAAGTATTTACATGTAAATCTCTTCTATATGTTTGGAATATATGTCTATATTTATTCATTGTAAAATAAACAAAGTATAATTTATGACCAAGTTTTGTTAATACTCAATAAATACTCTAAGATCCCCTGGAAAAAAAAAATCGGGAGAGATTGTGAAACACATTGTCAAAGTTTGTTTATATTTCCTCATATTCCCTGAATCAATTCAAAATTATCCTTATGTCATGTTCTTGGCTAATCGTTTTTACTACATTAACCTTCTTCAAAAGTTTATTTATTCTCCTCAACAACTGCAAAAAATGTGAACTTTTAAACTTTGAGAGCCATTAATAAGTATGCCTCATTGCTGAACGCATCCTACTAACCTGGGATGAGGTCAGCTCTGGCCTTTCTTAGAGCAAAAAATAGCCCATTTTATCCCTCTTCCACATCATTCACTTCCTCCTGTACACAGCATAGATATTCTGACAGAGAAGATTTGTTGAGTTTTGCTTCCTTCCCATTAATGTCTATCTTCCAACTCCCTTGTATAGCACAAGCACACCTATCATTCTCAGTAGAGTGTTGCAGAATTTCTCCAGTTTCCTATGGGAATATCTTTCTAGCAGACACAGAAACCAAGAGAGAATTGTGACTGCACCAAAAACATGAACAATTACAATATTATTGTAGGACTGCCGGGAGGAATGGACAACAAGAGCCCTGCTATTTATTCTCCTGTCTCAACCCAAGATTAGCCTCCTCTGTACTTCGCTGCAGGAAAACAGGACATCATCTTCTCGTTCAAACTCAGACTTTAAACTTGAAGTCAGAGTAAGAATGTAATTCTAGGTGGTTTCCCATGGCTCACTCCCATCCTTGTGCTATAATTTGTTGCTTCTTAGTAGTACCGGGACATGGGGTTTTCTGAAACATGCACACGTACCAAGAAGTACAGCAAAGTAAATGGATCTAAAAAATAATACAATGCATAAATATATAGTATTTTTTCCAATTACAGTGATGCACAACCTTTCTACCTAGATTTGTATACAAGAAAGGGTGCAGGGTTCTACTGCCTAAATAAAGACACTTGGGCGTAGTTGTTAACTAGGCGCCTCTGCCATTTTAGACACTCTGTGATGACAATCTTGCCTCCAGTCATCACTCCAGAAGTAGTCAATATTTCCATAAGTCTTGCATCGTATCTGCCATCTCTGTGTGAATGTCTTGGGTACCCCAGAGCAACTCACACTAGATGTTCACTGGAGCAACTGAGGACCTCCCTTCAGAACTGCATGCTGTTGGCCTTTCAATCAAGTGGTCAGGGCATGTTACAACACCATCGTAGTGTGAAGACAATGTACAGCTGATCTCAGGCTCAGCATTTGTATGCTTTTCTGTTGGCATTTGATGAAGCCACTGACAGAGGACCAAAGAACAATGCCTTCACTGCAAAGCTTTAGACTGATACTTTTTATCTTCTTGGCTTAGGAGTATAGTTTAGAGAAGACGGAATACAGGATAAAGAGAGATGTCACGGAAATGGATACAGGGAAGGCAAGGTCCATGCACCCTAAACCAGCATTTGCTCTCACTGCTTCCTGTTTTCTCAACCACCAAAGTGAACAGATTTTTTTATTTCCTCCTCATTTTTTCAACATACCTGTGCGTGCGTCATACTATCTAAACAACAAATATATCTATGTAGCTATACAGCAAATTTGAAGGGCAGAAAAGGATTTAGTGTATTTAATTTTTAGAAAAAGCAGTTATAACAATTCCTTAAAATCAAAGTTGTTTGATTTAGAAGAATGCTCCTAACTGAAGTGACATTATTCCTTTATGAGTTCTTTCCTGCAGAAATAATTGAGTATAAACCAAACTGTTTACAGAAAATGCATTGCTAGATGGCCTGTGAAATTCACTGAATATGGCTCTAGAATCCATAATTCTGGACTAGAAAATGTTTTCTTCTGATACTACATTTCACTGAAGAAGTCACAGAGCTACAATGGCATGGATGTTGATGTAGGAGTAAAAATGAAAAGGAAAAATTAGCCTATGAAACAAGTTATCTGACATTTAATAGTGCACCTATAGTATGAAAGGTTCAAGGTAAGAACATTGCTGGTAATGCAAGACCACAACAACAAAAGAAAAAAGGAATAGTTTATGAGCTATGGCTTTTAAGCGTATAGAAAAATAAAGCTCTGACTTGAAATGTTTAATCCCTAATCCCTTTACATCAGGCAAGGGGAGCTGCTGATTGCTGGACATCCTGAGTGTCCACTCAACAGGTCAGCACACCAGCATATCATGGCTCATTCAGAAATATAGATGTGCTGCCTAACTGAAAGGTACTGTTCAACATAAGAATGCTTGATTCTGCTCACATGCTACTAACTTCTTTTAAGCTTATTGTTTGGTGTATCTATGGAGCGAAAGACTCCCACTTGTTAATGCAATCTTGTATTTCCTGCACCAGTGCTATAGCTCTGTATTCCATTCACATTACATGTGCAATAGAACAACTGTTGGCCAAATTACATTTCATGAGCAGTCACCTTGAATATATTGGCCAAAATAAAATGACAAAGTATCATGAATTGTTTTTTATCACACTATTTCAGATCTCTTTCAATTGCTTCACTAATAACCTAATGTGTAAGTAAGGTTATTCTGATGACGAAAGGTGGACTTTATGAATTACAAAGGAAAAAGTGAACAGTTATCAGGAAAACAAACAATTGCAAAAAGACTGACTATAGGGAAGGAAATCAAATGCCATATAAATAATGATTATATAATATTTTCTCTTTGAAAGCCTGAGTTACTGCTCTTCCGTTGCTCATAAAATGTTCTCTCCAGTTTTGTTCCTTCATACAGAATATCTGAACGGTCTGTTTATGGAAGAAATAACTCACTGACATCGTAACTGCCAACTTCTTCTAAAAATGTATATAAAGCACATATTTGCATAACTCTGCATGTTTTCAGGTGCAGAGCATTACAGCTTCTGAATCAAGAAAACACCTAACAAATGCTTAAGACCTTCCTTACCCAAGACAATGCCTTCACTGAGGTTGAAATAGAAACAAAAGGTGATGATTTTATACATTGAAGCACGAAGCACACAATTTTCAAAAAATATACTGTAACAAATACAAGTGCAAATAAAAAAAATAGGACATTTACTTATTGTCATAACTTGCACTCTCATCATATCAAAATGCCTCATTGAACTGGGGAGCCTGTTGCTACAGATAATATGCAGATGAGGTAAGAAGCAAGTATATCTCACGTCTGCTTAAGCAAAGCAGGCTATACAGAAATAGCTGCATGGAAGCATTAAGTAACTTACCAGCGTGACAGTGAGAATGCAAGCATAAGTTGCATGATGAGAATACTGCTGAAGTTTTAAATCCTGTACCTTAGGCCTGGTTAGATAGATGCTTTTGCTTTCCATTCCAGAATTTTCTCTGCTTTTATCTCTTTTTATGCAACACATGCCAACATTGAAAACAATGGGTCCATTCTTGTCAACAAAAATATTTAAAGACTTGCTGTACAGGTAAAATAAGTGTTTCACCAAAGGATGCATTTTTTATTATAAATGTTTGGATTTGTTCATTCAAAGTTGCCATTAAGGCCCATAAGAATTGTAAACTCACTTTTTTCAAGATTTTCTAATGAAAGACTAAGAGTATGGTTACCCACACTCTTCTACATAGATAAATTTTATGCATCTCATCAGCATCAGTGCAAATTAGTAAAAGACTGACTAGTGGAAAGTACCAAACCCTCACTTCTGGAAAACGAGTTTATTCAAGGTAAGTCAAGATCTGACACCTTACAAATACTTTCTTAAATCTTGTACAAACTGCATTTACATCTTTAACACAAAACCCAAAACTGAAGTTAAAAATTCTGATTGATTCATAAGACATCAAGAGATACTTGACCAAACTCACAAGAGCTATGTTTTGCCAACTAAATTTAACCAAGTGTAGAAAATCTAGAGTGGCTCCTTTCCAGTGATACAACGTGCATTAGGATTAATTTATTACTGTCACTCTTCTTTTGCTAACCCACTCCCAGGACATTATACCCCTGTATATTTTTAAACAGGTGAGGGAGGCTTTAGTGGCACAAGAAATATTGTAGCTAACAAAATAATTCATATATTACTTTGGAAAACACAGACTGAGATTATATCCAACAGAAGAAGAGTTGACAAAATATGTTTTGTGCAAGCATCTATTAATCAAAGAAATGCAAATATTTGATTAGAAAACTGTCTTAGTTCAAGAAGAATGAACAGTACTGTCAAACAACACAGGTTGAGCACTTGGCTTGACATCAAAACAATTAATCAGAAATAGTGTTGTCTTTATTTGTATTCAGGACATCTTTCTTTTTGAGAACTCCAATTACTGTTTCTAGGATCATTCAGAGAGGCAGGTACAGTGCAAAGGAAACAGGAAGAGCTGAGTCTACTCCTCACTATCTTCACTAGAAAAAAACAACAACAGGATATTTTGCAAGCAGATGATGTTATAGTTGAAGGAATGGCTAAAAGTCATAAGAAGTACATCAGCTCTGCTGGCTCATATCACAGACGTATCCACAGTTTTAGTCATTCTAGGCTCCTTTATTATTTCTTTGTACTGTAATGTGGTATAGACGTGTCAGGGTCAGGGTTCCCTATGCTGACAAATTCTAAAAGATAGTCTTAATATAAATACATGAAGAATGACAAGAGGTGATAGAAATCCACATGCTACCCAAAGGATAATGTAGCCACATTTTCTGAATAGCCTCCGTATTCCATTATGACAGAAATTAGATGAAACTAGAATTAAATCTGCCTGGCAGCAATCCCAAAGGAGGGACTCAGCAAAAGTATGACTGTTAGAAATAAGGAATTATGCTTAGATGCATGTATATACTCAGTGAAAAAAAAGACCTTACAGTATGCAATATAAATGCTTTAAAAATTGTTCATTTATTAAAGTGTATTATCCTGATAATACATTTTCAGAAAACTTTTAAATGATTAACTGTTTCCCACCAACCTCAGCTGAGTTCAAATTTCTTACTTCAAATTGGTTTTTTTATTTTTTTTGTTCCTGTCAGTTTCTCAGCACCTCCCCTCTTCTCCACTGTCTGTTTTCTACTCTTTCTCTCCCATAATTTCTTTTCTAAGTACTTGCATTACTGTTATACAAGTATTATAAGTGAAGTGTTTGATGTCTCTGCTCAGAGTCCTAATTCCACAACCCCGTGACAGAGATTTCAAAGATCTCTACAACTTTTAGGACATTGTGGTAAGTTATGTTCCTTTTCTGAAATTATTTTTTCCAGATATGGTCCTTACAAATTGAATTTTTTTGCAAAATACATCAAATCCAGATTTCAGTTCTCAGACTTTACTTTTCTGTGAACTACATCTAGATTTTTTTAAACCGATGTCTTCACTACTGTCTTTCTATTCTCACATACAACCCTAATAAGTCTGTAAGTTTTTGTTGTTTCTGGACTTTTGATATCATGAGAATTCAGGAAGATAATTGTAATGTACTGTTTGGCCTTGTGCTACTCTTGCTAAACAAGAAACTGTAGCATATCTATATTCCTCATTTTTAAAAAAGCATTGTTAGTTTATTTATGATTAATATTAAGAAGCAACAGTAACTAAATAAAGGGTTTGGTTGAAGTACAACCAGGTTTCCATCCTATAAAAACATTCCAGACAGAAAAAAACAGAGATGACACCTGAAGCATGAAGACCCGCCTTGAACTCCTTAAGTCTGGACGAGTCAAATTATTTTAAGATTATTCTACAGGTTGAATGAGTCTTCATATGGACTCCAGCTATAGATGACAATATATAAAAAGACAAAGCTAGAACTGCAACTGCAGGGAACAGAGGTCCTTTCCTGCTCCCACCACCCATGGGGGAAATTCCACCCACAGTAAGGGTTTTCACATGGCTCTTTCTCTCTTTGACCATTGATTATTAATGTAAAACTACAGAAGCAAGACAGCAAGAAGGTCCAGCAGAAGAAAGTGGAAGTAGCAAAGCAGATAATTCTCTTTAACTAAAAATATAGTTAGTTGTTTGGTCCAAAATTGTCCTTCCACTACAGTAGTTTCACCTCAGCCTTTCTTGATATCCATATCAGTTACCTTTTATTGTCTTCCTGTCCTCTGGACAGAAGTGCAGGGGCAATCGGGAGGGGGAAGAAGGAAGTGTGCAGCCATAAGGCTCCTTCCCAGTGTCATCATCGAATGTATTCACAGAGCTGCAAAGCGCTAACAAGGTCACCATCTCCATATCAGACCTTATTCGCCAGTAAACATACTAAACCCTCCTTCCTTGCTTTCAGCAAGAAATTATGGAACTACTGTAACATTTGCTGCCATCACATTGTTCACACTACTGTTTTATGTTATGCCTCATCATTCACCCTGTTGATTCAGATTATAAACTCTCTGTGCTGGGACCATCTGGTATTCTCTGTTTGTAAAGAGCCTAGCACAATAAGGTCCTGTTCTGGCTTGACACACACAATCATAACAAAAACAACCAATAATAATAGCTTTATCTCACCAGTTGATACCTTTCTTCTATTCACTGTGGACACTTTGCTGTAATATAAATATTCAAAACAAAAGGGAAAATGAAAAGACAATGACATCCCTTAGGTATGAGGAACAAACTCAGACTATCCTCAGCCTACTCACCTTTTATTCAATCTGCTCTCCTGTTTCGTCTTGCCTTTATGTAAGAAATAAGAGCTTTCGTATACAGGCTGGACTAAATCAGATATGAATTTATTTCCTCCATTTTTATATACAAAGCCAGAGACTTAATTAAAATGCCTAGATCCAACACTGAAATATACAGTGATGAGAGTAATAGATTACATCATAGGGTTAGATAATAATATAATTTTGCTAATTACTGTGAGCTTGGGCCTCATTTTTTCAGTGCGCTGGACAACAGCATGCTTTTAATCTCCATAATGACAATAATGAGATTCATCATTAACCTTATTTTACTTTCTTAATTTTTACAAGACCATAACAAAGATCATTAACCTCTGTTCTGTTTAACATCAGCCATTTTAGTTAAATAAATATAATAGAAAACATGATAATATCACTTTGTTTAGCTAGATTTCCTCTCAGGAGGGGAAATTTTCCCTAATGTTGTATTAATAGCAGTTTACTCAACAAGTGTTGAAACATCAGTGGTAACATGGAAAAAGATCCATTGCAACATACAGCCTTCAAACAAATCTCTTTAATGCTCATTATGCGATAAACACTTCCTTTAGAAATATACGTTTTCTGTTAAAATGTGAATTGAATATATTTGATAAATTTTCCTTTTCATCATTCTTTTTGAGCTTCAAATATAGCTTAGATTCGGATATTTACAGATATAAAATTTTGGTTCAGTCCTGTATTTCACCCTTTCATTAGAAAGATAGGAGTAATATCTATGTGTATTGGCAAAGGTAAGCTGAGTTAAGAAGAGACAAAAGAAAAAAAATGTCACTACTGAGAAGAATCCATTTTTCATAAGTGTCCCAAGGAACAATCACAGAATCATAGAATCATAGGGTTGGGAGGGACCCTGTCCTGGCCCTGAGCACCGCTGAAAAGAGTCTGTCCCCATCCTCTTGAGAACACCTGCCCGTTAGGTATTATAAGCATTGATAAGATCATTAGAAATGATGATTCAAAATGTTAGTTATAAAGCTTCACTTTTATTATCACATTGCTCTGTATTGCAACAAGATGGGTGCCCTGCAGACAGAAGATGCAGAGAAGTGCATCCTGCTCTAGGTGAACCTGCTTTAGCAGGGAGGTTGTTCTAGATGATCTCTAGAGGTTCTTTCTAACCCCTGACATTCTGTGATTCTGTGACCCATTGAAACTGGTAGACCCTGAGTCTTTCCTTGTATTTATTTATTTCTGTATGACTGTTGCAAGACAGATTATCTGTTAATGACATGTATAGATCAATAATCAGGTGATTAGAGGAGAGCATCTTTATTAAAGCCTACACATTTAATAAAAGGGCTACAGGATATTACTTATTTAGAAATGATCCAAGAGGAATATGTAACAATTAGTCATTTTAAGGTCATAAAGAGTTCCCAGAAGCTCAGATCTTTGTGAACATTTTTCCATGAGATTACAAACCAAATATTTTAAGCAACATCCTGCTGTACTTCACAATGCTAAAGGCAGCACCTAAGCTTGAGTTAAGCAATGAATCATGAAATTATGATTGCCTATTTGTCTACACTTTGTGAATTTAAAGACTTGAAACTAATTTCAGTCTAACTTTTAAATACTTTCTCTGCAACTTGTGTGTATATTCTAAATAATTTCAAGTAAGATTTGAGAGTAGGAAGGTCAGCATTTCAAATTATATCAACACAAGAAGGCACTGCTTCAATTACATCTCATCAACATAGCCTATTAATAAGTCTGTCACAAATGTTTAAACTGCTACAAATCTTACGTGAAAGGGGACAGAAGAAAGATAGTCTCTCTGACTCGAAGATACAATTTGGTTCAAGCTGCCATTCAAAAATGCCATTCTACTGAAGAAGAGATCTTTTCAAGGTGATACTGCTATGCTCTTGCATTTTGTTAAAAGTATCGTATTATTCTACTGCAACTCCTTGGTCCAAAATGTTTTTCCAAACAAGCATGAAGACTACATTCTTATCTTCACCAAACAATGGAAAATACACATGCCATTCTTCAAAATCAGCATGAAGATTATATGTAGGTGATTACTGAGAAAATATTTATTTAGCAAAAACAAGGAATTAGAACTTTCAATGTATTTCTAAAACCTGAAAGACGTAGATAATATCTATATTTCCTGTGGATGGAACTCCCCCAACTGTAGCTCACACTTATGCATGAAAAATGGACATTCTAGCTTTTCTGCAGCTCTACCAATTGATTCTTATTTATTTTAAATAAACACTGGTATGGGGAAGAATAACCATTCTGCTACTTTATCTACAATGTAACTTATCCCCATGCAAGGTTGGGACAACCAAATGTGAAGTCATAAAACACTAGAAAATAATTTTTCATTATTACTACACTGAGTCAAAACTGAGCCTTTTCTCAAATGGAAAAGGTTTTAAAGGTTCCTGGGTTTCTTAGTTTTAAGGGAATCTCATGCAAATCCCAGGAGATAACCTTATGTGCGATCATCCATTCTGTGCTAACCATTCCCCACACTCCCCAAAATCCACACAGCAACTACAGTTAGGGGGAAAAAAATAAAAACAAAGGAAAAAAAAAGAGGCTACAATACTACAATAAAGCTAAAGGGCAGTTGTGTACCTTGTGTCCTCCTCCTTTCCATTCCTTAAATCAGAAAGACCTGCAGTCTCCACTTTCAACTGGACAGTTTTTCTTGTGGTTTCTGGCTTTATGAACAGCCTGTGATAAAAGACTAAATAGCATTTATATTACAGACTAAAATACATTTGAAGAAAATGTTCAATTCATATCTTATTAGGAGAAATGCAGAAACAAGAGATCCTGCTGAATAAGATGAACAAAGATAAGGCAAACCACAAATATGTTGTTGTAAGAATCTAAATATTAACCAAGTATTATGGCTTCAGTTGTTGAGTTGGAATTTTTTTGTTGATTGTTGATGATTCAGCTGTAAGACCATACTTTCTAACATGCATGATAAGAGAAGATTATGAACACCTGTCTGATTGAAGAGTGGTTTGGAATGCTCTGTTTATATTGTATTTCAAAGAAAGAGGATAAGGATTAAGAACAGGCTGTGATTTAATACGGTCCCAATCTCTATCCATCAGGGTTATTCACTATTGATGTGTCAAACCGAAGGCAACAAAATCTTTACAATTGATATCATTTAATTAATCTCTTTCTCTTGTAAAAATATCTGTTGCAAGAATTTTTCTGAAAATAAAAAAGAAAAAAAGAAAAAAAAAACATAGAATNAAACAAACCAAAACATCAAAACTACAGAAAAAGAATAAACACGATTAATCC
The DNA here is from genome assembly GCA_013398155.1 of Pedionomus torquatus. Classification (NCBI taxonomy): domain Eukaryota; kingdom Metazoa; phylum Chordata; class Aves; order Charadriiformes; family Pedionomidae; genus Pedionomus; species Pedionomus torquatus. The sequence goes on along the minus strand of VZRU01005005.1, from coordinate 253,225 downwards.
ATATTAAGTTCTAAGAGAACTTACCATGCAGACCAGTAATTTTTCATTAAGATGTAAACCACCTTTTTTTTTTAACAAAATGAATGTTATAACCAATCCCCAATGCTGAGGATCACATTTTAAAAAAATTGCTTGTACATTAAATTATTCAATGTATCCCCCCCAAAAAAGGGGTAATTAAGCATGAAGGGACTCTGTCTAAATAGTTCTCTGAACAAACCAGAATTTATTAGTTTATTTAATGAGTGGGGATACATATTGCTTCACTTGTAAGCAGTAACTAATTTTGGTCTTATTCTGGGAAGTATTTGGAATAGCCCTCTCAAGGACAGAAAGACAGTAAAGAGAAGATATCTATACACTAAGTGCAATTTGCTTTGTTTACATGTAACTATATGCAGAGGTGCACACAATGCATTTAGACTATTCTTTAAAAGGAATCATAAGATGACATAAATGGCCAGTTTCTCAATAGCCAGTCTCAACATTCAGATCAAATCTAAATGCTTACATGATTCTCTCTGTGAAAGATACTGCACAAAAAAAGTTACTACTACATAGCAGTTCTTCTCCATCCTGTTTGCTCAATTATTTTGAAACAATGTGTAACAATCACAAAAATTATTTTATATTACCTGAAAAGTCTAGTTTGGCATTAAGTGTGCTTCTCCTCTTTATCTGCACTGATCCACTCAGTAAGACACATTTTGTGTAAAAAATACTTGTTTCTGCCTCTGCATTTCCATTCGTTTACCTTGATACGCCCTTTACACATACAACAAAGCTGAGAAGGTGGTGCAAATGGATTGCCTATCTAGCACAAAAACTGTAGGCCCGATTTCCAAAATAAGGACAAATGAAGGGCAAGCCACACCTCTGCATGATCTTCCTGTTGTAGAATAAAATACCAAATACTGAGAAGAAAGCTATGTACATCAATTATCACAGAAGATTCAGGGATGCTATGCAGCATCAACACTTTAGGTTTATTTTACTGGGTGTATGTTTTATATTTAACAGCAAATTTAGAAAAATACTATATTCATATTGAAAAAGAAAAGAGTTTGTTAAAAAAAGAAGCTAGTGTTAGCAAAATTGGCTTCTTTAATAAATGATTGCATACTTGCTGAGGAGAGGAAAACAGTGAAAATCACTGGACACAAGTCGGGGAGTCACTGTGATAGAAGATGCAGCAAACACTAATATCAACAACTGCTTAAACAACTTGTAGTAGTACAATTATAAGGTTATTATAGCATTAATATTATTATTGTTGTTACTATTATTATTGTCATTCAATCATTGGAATGGGCTGCCCAGGAAAGTAGTTTAGGCACCATCCCTGGAGGTATTCAAAAGACAGGTTGACATAGTGCTTAGTGACATGGTTTAGTGGTGGAGTTTTTTTCATTTCTTTTTGTTGTTTTTTTTTTTTTTTTATCAGAGTTAGGTTGACAGTTGGACTAGATGACCTTAAGATCTCTTCCAACCTAGACAATTCTATGATTCTATAAAGAAAAAATTGTACATTCTAAACCTGTGAAAATACTATAAATATAGCTACCTATTTACAGAGGAGAAATAAAATGTTTCTTAGATGTTTTTTTGGTTCAGTTTGTGTTAAGACCATAAGCACATAATCAGATATTTTTAATGTGATACATTATTTTATTTGCCTACTCTCTTATTAAATTCTTAGCTTAATTACTTAAGCATTTCACCTGAACAAACCACAACTGCTGAGTCTTAGTATTCTCTTTCTAGGAGATAAATCCTTTTCCATGTATTTCACTAAGGACAGCCTCTCATGCATGCCTTACAAAGGATCACTTTCCAAAGTTCAGTTCAAGAGTATTCACTTTCTTCAAAAGCCTACACAGATTTATGAATCTGCCTGCCTACAATCCAATCTCTTTATACTTTGTAAATTTTTTAATCTCTGTATACAAAAGTGTGTTGTGACATTCATTCTTTTCAAAGTAAATTTTCTTTTTCATGCATAACTCTAATCCTCCAGATCATCTTGTTTTCCATCTCTGTCCTTTTAAAAAGGTAACAGTCCATAGTCAATAGTCAAGTGAAGTCATTGTCAAGTGAAGACCTGCTATTTTTAATTGCACTGATATGTACAGAGTAAAATAGGAAGTTCATTGTCTTTTTTGCCTATGGAAGTTTGCCATATTTGTTACATCTTTATTTTGGTCTATATGTGAGCTATCATACAATATTTATATTTTTTTTCCTATTTATTTCATCACAACAGTATTCCTAGCTTGAGCAGACTGCAGATAGCTATGATGCACTTTATAGCAATGAATTTTTAATGAAATTTCAAACTGAGAAAATTGTTGACTTGAGCTATAAAATGAAACCTTTTCTTATGAAATTGCTCTGGACAAATTTAGTAAAATTTCTCCAAAAGTTATTTTATTTTGGGGGGTGGAGGGAAGGGTAAACAGCACAGGAAACCTACGTAACAATGCTTACTTTGCATTCCCCAAGCCACAGATTAATTTTCTAAATTACTTTCTCATTTTTCTAATTGATTATTATCTTCAATTTATAAACATTTTTATAATTTATTAAATAAATGCAATTACAAGAAATAGTGTGGTTTTGCTTCAAGTTCCCCATCAGTAACTGCATTAATTTTGTACCATCCAACAAGGTGGACAAAAACTGAGATTGACCTCATTATTGTACCCAGAAGTGTACAGAAATGAAAATGATTCTGAATTTAAAAGATGTTGTAGGGGTTAAAAAGGAAGATACAGCAAACGAACATATTTCTCTATTCTTGGTAGGAAAGCAAACACAAGTGCCTCACAGTCATAAAGCAGATAGTAAATACTGTTTATCAGAAAAGTTTAAAGATGCAAGTATGTAACTCCAAGGACTTGGAATTATGCAAGAATATTCTTAATACTGTTGCTGCGGATCATCTTCTCTAATCCTTAAAGCTTGATGACTGGGTCATAGTACAAAGATATTTCATTACTTAGTATTTCCCTCCTTGCTCTTTTTTCATCATTTTGCTCCTGAAATAACAGATAAGAAATAGTCAATTAACAATAGTTCACTGAGAGTTCTTTCAAAGCCTGGACAAAGTCTATAAATAGATATAAATAACACGAATTACTCCTTCCTTAACATTGAATTGCTATAGATAATGACCTAAATAGCACATGTGCAAGTAATTTCAGTATTTTATACTTGTAGCTCCTTATAGATGCACCCTTTGGGCACAATCCAGCAAAGATTTGCACATATGCTCAAGTTTATGCATTCTGAGTAGTCCCAAGGCTTTTGTTTGTACTGTTTGTACAAGTGCCACATGATTGTTCTCTTTCATGTAATACCTTTAAGGAAAAAGAGAAGGAAGGAAACTAGAGAAGCAGCTCACTCAATCCTGGTCCATAGAGTCCATACTAGTTTGAAACCTCTGACATTCACAGTTACTCAAATTATTATAATGTTTTTGCTTGTTTGAAGAAAATGAGAACTGCTTTATCTCTAACTGTAAGAAGAATCAAGCAGGTTTCATTTTGATGAATATTCCAGGTCTCACTTGAACTAATTTAACAACAACTTTATAAGAACAGACTTGATATGATATTTCTTGTGGATTCTCAGTCAGTATATGTACAAAAGTGCAAGATCAGCCCTTTGAATTTTACCTTGGCCCTTGACTGAGAGAACCAAGTAGAACCAGGAAGTGCAGAAGAACAAGAAAATAGGAAATATTTTTTGAAGCTTTTGACAAGTTCCGTTCTCTCTTGATTTGATTTCTGGGCAATGGTTCAGATCACCTCTTGTTTTAGCCAAATCTGAAGGCCAAATCTCTGCTGGTTTTGTTCAACCTCTGCCCTCTCTTCCTGCCCCACAGTCCCCAATTCACACGCTACCTGTGAATCTATTTTGACAGCTGTACTTTCCCAACAGGAAAATACTTTACACATATATGTGGTAATCACCGAGCCAGTCCATGCAACTCCCTCTCTTACCTCAGCATTCCTCCCCTTCTATACAGTTATGCTTGTACAGGCTAAACCTGGGAAAGATTCTGACTCTTCAACTCTTCATTTCATTTCCCTTTTAATTATATACAGCACATACACTCATCAATGTAGAACAAACCAAAGACAAACAGTGCATATAATTATTTTTGTATGTCGCTTAAACTTTTAATACATTGCCTTGAGCTCTTCTTGGATTCAGGTAAAGGAAGTTAAAAAAAAATAGGCTTTTCCTTTTGGAAAGCTCTTCCAAAGGTTTTAGACAGCTTTCGGTGTAAAATAAAAAGATATTATTGCAAAAGTGGTGGGAAGTGAGCAGGGATTTTAATTTACTTTCATGTTGTTTCCCCACTAAGTTCAATCTAAGGTGAAACATCGTGTTGATGTCAAATTTTGCTTCAAGCAAAACAATAGAGGAGCTCTAAAATTAATGTAGGTGTCCAGTCAGAGGCCTTATACAGCCATTAACGGCAGTACTAGCTTGAGATAATGCATTATAAGCATAAAAAATTCAACAGTAATTGCTGTGTTCTGATGTCTCCCTTTTTCTTACTTTGTTTTCTACAGAATCTGCTGCACATTCCCAAACTGGTCTTTCTACTAGTTTACCCCACAGAAATAGACTGGATCTGGATCATTATGACTAATGAAATCGCTGAGAAGTGATTTTTTTTGTCAAAATATAATGCCACTCGAGAACTTTCACCACACATTAGGATTGTGTAACAGGGGCTTATGGTTGCCTGAGGCATAACTTTGTTTCAGCATCTCTCCATCTTTAGCCACCCAGTTCAATGCACTATTGTAAGATGAGCTGAATACTGAAACTCAGTGCTACTGAGGTGAATGCCATTTTATAGCTTTACATTGTAAAATTTTTACATCTTTTGTTATCGTCTATTGGCTTGCAAGAAAATATGAAAGGTCTCTGAGCCCATTTAGAACATAAACTATGCCAGTGTTAAGGCAGAGTGCTGCGTTAAAATGAGCTGCTGTTTATGCTCCAAATTCTGCTGTAAATTTGCAACCCACATGTTATGGTTTAAGATTCAAACCTGTGGACACAATTATGGTTGACCAGTAGGCTTTTTATCTGACAAATGACTTGGCTGACTTAGAAATCAGATCTTATAGCCTCCAGAGGACAACATGCTCTTATGCATGAGCTTTCAGCTCTTAGAATTTCACATACAGTTTTCACAAAAGAAACACCTGAGGTGTATCAGCGTTTCATGTAATGAAATCTTTCATAAGAGCAAGAAAAATATAACTCTTTTATTCTGAACACAGGTGTACATAAAAGCACATTTAATTTCAAGTCAATAGGTTTGCCTCACATCAGCCCTTACAGGATTAAAGACACAAATAGTTTGGCTTCCATGAATGTATTGTTATCATTATCAATTCCTGCAGTCTCACAATAAGTTTTCAATAAATTTAAGATTAACTATTATTTTCTCACCTATAAATAAAATATAATCATCTTAAAAATCAATGAAGGGAAAGCCATCAGATCCATTAACCTAAGAATTTCTTCAGGCCAATAATACAAACTGCAGTGCACTGGATCTTTCATTTTATTGAGCTATATCTCTTTGTATGGCAACCAGCAGGGAAAAAAAAAAATCGAATCTAAAATCAAAGACTAAGGGGTTTTGCTCTGGAAACCAGGGAGGTAGGGACAGAATATTTTTTTATGCCTGGGGTTAACTTTTTTCACCTTAATTTGCAATCAGACACAATAAAAAAAAGATATTGCCCCTGGAAGGAAGCAGGTTTGTTACCATCCCAACTATTTTCTGTACTTTTTATCACTTTTAAATCCTTTGTTTTTGAACTCACCTCCATAACCTTGCAATGTAACAAACACATTTACTTGTCTTTGCTGACTGTTGCCCAAAACCATCTGCTCTTTGGAGCTTTAAAAATAGCAACATATATATGGGTCAAAACTGTAGTCTCTAGATAACCATGTAGCAGATCAAGGTGATTAATTTTTCCTCAACCTTTATCTTACCCAGGACAGAGACTTTTCCTATGTCTTTCCCTAGTGAACATTCCTCGTAAAATGTGAAAGTAACAAAAATGCAATCTTACAAAAAGCACTATTTCATAGATGACCCATGTCAACTAACAGAAGGGGTTGTTAGTCAGCTGCCTTGTTTGAACTTGATCCAAAGGCATTTCTACTCTCTTTCATAAACAGAAGTGGTTCAAGCCATAAAAATGTGAAACTGGGACAAACCAACAGGGTACTTTTTTCCACAAAAAGAAAAGAAAAATAGCATTACCTTCTGCTTTCAGTACCTCTTGGCAATGTTACTTTCCTTAAATACCACTATTACTGTCTGTGAACTGGGATTCTACTTATACTCCCCCTCTGTTTCATCCTAAACCATAAAAAATACCATATGCCATAGTGATCTATGTCAAACTGAGGTTACATGGAAAACACCAATGTTAAAAAGCTAGTAAAAGTATGCCAGCAAGCACTGATTTCAGCTTTGATTTGGTACGCATAAATTGGTACACTATGATAGTCCCTTATACATTTTTTAAAACAAGCCAAATGTAGAGAATGGATGACATTTGCTTAATACTAATTAAAAACCAATTCCTTGTCCTTATTTTCTGCTGTTCTTATCACTCCATGTGTCACAGAGGCCTTGTTTACAGCACACTATTCAAATTCTACTCTAAAGATAAAATTACTTGCTTTACCATGCTTGCTAAACTTTACTTGCTAAAGTATTATCATAGCTTAGTATGATAATGTCTAAATCTTTTTTTCCACAACATAGGAGAGGTAATAACCTCTTTTTACAAATAGAACTAAGCAACACAAAGAGCAACATAAAAATATGCAACAATTTTCAGTGCTAGGACCTGATTTTTTTTAAGCATTCAGGATGTGATAGAACCTTAGAGAGTTAAAGTACAGCCTTTATGTACTGAATCTTTGACAGTCAGATTCAAATGTTTCAAAATGAGCATCCAAAAATTGAGCATAACCATTAGTAAAAAGAAACGCCACAAACCAACACTGTTAAAGATCTGTTTTAAATGATTTGTTAAATAGCCCATTCCTTGTATATATTAAAGTTCAGGACTAAACTCTAAATCTCTTTAGCAGCATCAAATTACCTTGACAACAGAAACTAAGTTTTTATTTATGAGCTATCCTGGCTCATTAATTATATGTTTTTCTACTTATGAACAGGTGAATCAATGGTCCTACAAAAAATTGTATCCACTACATACCCTTACTTCTTTCCCACAACAGATCTGTTCTAGGCATTGAAGAGGCAAGATTTGGTGGAATAACCTGTAATTAAAGATATGTAACAGGACTTAATTGAAGCTTACCTGTACAATCTAATCTGTCATTTCTTAACTTCAGGGTGCATTAAATTGCACTCTTAGTTCTGTTATTTGACCCTTTCATATGTAATTTCCTACCTTTTTTAAAAAAAATTAATCATAAGCGGAGTTACATTCTTTAGAATTACCACACACGTCAACTAACAGGGAAGTGGATGATAATGATAGCTTAACATCTCTCATATAAAACAGCAGTAAAAAGAAGTGGCTTTGAGAGATATTTGACAAAAGTAGAAAAATGTTGACTGAGGAACCCAAGTTACATTCCCTAAGGAAAAAAAAAGCCCCAGTGCGGTGGCTCTACACTGCTGATGCACGTGTCAGTGGTGAACTATTCAGGCTCTGAATTCAATACATAAAATTATTTTTTAAATAATTTTATATAATGCACACAAACACAGACACACATAAGTAACTCTGCAAATGGAGAAATGTACAAACTTGGTATAAACAAAGTTAACATACCACACTATGAAAGAACAATAAAATATTAGATTAGTAGAATGGTATTATTACTTTCTTGAGCATAGCCCTGAGATTTCCAGGAAAAAATTACAGAGCTCTTTACAGTAGGTTGAGACATGCTGAATTATTTCATAATGAATGTGTGAGAATATGTTCTGCTTTTTTTCCTGGACACACTGGGAAACTATGGGGGAACTGGAGGTCGAGCAGTTTGCCAGTGGGTCTAATCTGAGTCCATACTACAGCACATCCTCTTAATTTTACATTTTTTTTTATTAATTTCTCTGCATTTTGCCTCCTAAAACAGCACATAATCTACTACAAGAAATCAAACTATTTTTCACAAAATGCTAGTTAGTTCTGTATCAAACAAAACAAAGCTCTCTTTAGTTAAGGACTTAAATAGTTAGATAGGAAAAGTACTATTCCAATTTGTGTAGTTACTTTTCTTCCTCTGGATCTGAAAGTGCCATGTGATAGAAGCATTTACCCCATACCACCAATTCACTGATGCAGTGTCAGCCTAGTTCATTCAAATCAATGACTGAAATTATTCCATATTCGTACTGACATGACTGAAAGCAGATGTGGCTCCTTGTTGATGACTTCCATTGTATTTTTTATTAATTAAATTGGTTTTTCATCTACTGTTTGACTAATATGATCTTGGTCTCTGTCCCTTCTACAAGTCTAGAAGGGTTCTCAATATTAGTGTTCTTGTTTGCATCTCATCCTTCACATTGTCCTTTTGCTCTAACAGTTCTGTCTTACTTGGTTTGTACTTTTAAATCTGATGAAGCTGCATTGTTGCACTGAGTTAACCTTTTTCTAAGGAGAGCATGAACATTTTAAAGTGTTCAGGGTATTTATTTACCCAGAGAAACTCATCTGGTAACATACGGTTTGTAGTGATGTCCTGCTGTTTTACCCATTATGCCAGCAGAGTCCAGTGAAGCTGAAAGAGGTTGAGGGACTTCCCCAAAAATCACATGATAAACAGACCATCCAGATTAGAAGTTCAAAATAAAGATCCTCTTGCCTTTGAATTTGTCTCTGACCTCTGGACCATATGGTTTTCTTTCTCAGCAGTGCTTAAGTGAGTAGTTTCTGGCTTTTCTCTTTTTTTTTTTTGTGCTCTTTCTCAGATGATTTTTTTTTTCCCCAAGTATGGGAGATAGTGAAAGGAAACTGTGCTGAAATGTGTTCTTTGGACTTTAAATTATGTGTGCTGAATAGAATCAAAAGCATTTCATGTAATAGTGGCATAAAGTAAAATAAACGCCCAGTCATTAAACAGCATGAAGAAACAAAACCACTTTTTTTTGAATACTTAATAATTCACAGTTGATTGGAAACATGTATATGATTGTCTTCTTTCACACAAATTCAGATGGTCTATATTAAATGTTGCAAGGCATTCTTCCTCACAAGAGGAGCGTCCTGATCCTTCAATTGTATTTCCGCAGTGAAAAAAAGGCTGTTGACTAAGACTGGAGACTGGGAATGAGTAGTAGATTTTAATCTGATTTTATTTTTAATTCTTTCCAATGCTTATAATTTTTGTTCTTATATTAAAAATTGTACGTTTTAAACCAAGCTTAATTCCTAAGCAATGCAAAGGTAAGTTGGGAAACTGTCATACTCATTTACACTTATGTGCTAATAGATTGATGGTTTCTTTGTTTATGAAAATTAGAACCAGTAGAAAGAAGCTTATTATTTTCTTAAGTCCTGCCATATATTTGTTTACACTGACAAAAATATTCAGAGGTTTAACAAAGTATTTTTAGTTTGGTTGTAATGGGAGCTGCATACAAAGGAGCTCTAAAAAACGTACTAGTTACGAGTATAATTGATGCAACCCTCTGCCTCTTGACAATAGTAAAAAAGTGAAATAAAAGATCTCCATCAGTAATTATATTGAAATATTAGTAGAAGGATATTGAACATTCTCAGTTCTCAATTCTTGAGAAGTCTGAGCATCACTAAGCTATGAGACCTATACTTTGGTAACAGTGGACCTTAAAGTAGTGGATGAGCAGTTGGATCCTGAGATTCAAAGAAACTCAATTTCAGCCAAGATTAAAGGAGTGATATAAAATTATCAGTCTGTCATTGGAGTCATTGTTGAAGCAACAGTTTGAAAACTATTGCTGTGCAGTTGTAAATAAAGCCAATACACATTAACATGAAAAAATTATTCTCTAACCATTGAAAAAATATCCTTTATGTAAGTCAAAATAGAAAAATCAGAAAAAAATAGAGAAATTGGAAAAAAAAGCATTCAGACAAGCACGATGCTTGAAGACCAGTACAGGGTGGTTGTTCCTTCTTGTATACTTGAGGTTGCTTTGCCCACTCTAATTATGCAGACCCTGAGAGGAGCTCTCAGACTATTCCCTCCAGGCCTTTACAATGAACTGAATCAGAGCATATTTTAGAAACAAAGTTCAACCTTCTAAATTTATATTTTAATAAAAACATTGGAGCTTATTTTCTGGGGGTTGTTTTGTTTTGTTTTGTTTTTCACCTGAAACAAGTCAGAAATAATGAGCTACACAACAGAATAAGATGTATTACATTTTTTTCACAGGATTGGCTGATGTGAATTGTATTTTTGTGTAGACTGGTCAAAACTGCATTTGCTAGTACTGATCATCATTTCAGTTTGTCTTAATTCAGTCCATAGACAAAGTCACATCTAACTTGAATTTTATCAGTTTCACTAGAGTTTTTGTCTACTTTCACATCTTTCAAATTTTTCACATCACTATTGAGGGAAGTGATTGAGTTACCATCCCTGGAGGTATTTAAGGGATGTGTAGATGTGGCACTTAGGGACACAGTTCAGTGGTGGACTTGGCAGTGTCAAGTTTATGGTTGGACTCGATCTTAAAGGTCTTTTCCAACCTAAATGACTCTATAATTCTATGATCTTTAGTCTGTATGTACACAATTAACTCTACTGTCTACTTGATCCTTGATATCTGAAATTCTAAATAACTAAAATAACATTCACACCATGATCTATTTATTACACAAGATACCAGTTTGAACTAAATATTTTTTCCAGTTTCTTTCTCCATAGACCTATGCATTAACCTCCCTACTACTCATTGTAGTATTATTTATTAAAGATTTCAAGCACTGAAAGATTACAATTTCGAAAAGCACTGCAGGCAAATCTGCTTCTTCCTGCAGAATAATAAATATTGCCAATAATCATTAAGCTAATAAAGATGATAAATACCTTGGGGTCTACTCCATCAATGGGCCTCAACAACCAGAGACTCACTCAACTCGCTTGTTACATTTATTCCTGATCCTTCAGTAGGTTTTCTCTCCATACAGAAGTCACAACCTAAACTGTTCATTGTTATTATTTTTACATCACCCTATGTGTAAAAAGCACTTTGGAAAAAGATGAAGCAGCTGTTGATATAAAATGAAGTTAAAGTGGTAGATAAGATAGACAGGTGTGTAAACAAAGAGGAATGCTTGTAAACTTCGAAAAAATGTCAATGCTTCCTATTGCAGGTGCTTTCCACAACATGCTTGGCTATATACATACTGCCTTTAAAGCATTTTGTTAGCTAGGGATTTTTCCTTTTTTTTTTTTTTTTTTTGTTAGTTTTTAAATCGGCCAACAATATTGTACATATCAAGATAAATGAAATTATTTATACACTTGAAACTTCTTTTGATGTCTGTTTCAAGCATAAAAACTTCATGTTGAATATCATTGAGTTTCCATAAACTTCTACAAATCCATTATTAACTCTGTTATTTGTAATAATACTTGGGAAAATAGAAGGGGCACAATTTATGTTGTTCTCTGTTGCATTCATTTTACAATACATTTTTTGTTTTCCTCAGATTGGTCAACATTCTGTAACAAGAAATACATGTGTTTTGACACAGAGTAGTGGGAAAGTTGCTTTCTTTGGCAAAAAAAAAAAAACAACATTAAAAATTGTCTCAAGAGGTAACTCTATCTGATATACATAAAAATCTATGCCATGATTAAAAAAACTTTAAAAAAAATTGTGAAACTAACATTCACAAATGGATATTGAAATAACTGCAAAAATAATATCAAGAGTCTTTTAAGCTGAGTATCTTCAGAAGCAAACACATGCTTCATCACCTCCAGAACTGTGTTTTTAAAAAATACAGTAATATAAACCCTCAAATTTCTATAGAATCACAGAATTTTCATGGTTGGAAAGGACATCTTTGATCACCGAGTCCAACCATACACACGCACAAAAAACAACAACAACAAAACAAAAAAACCCAACCCAAATGAAAAAAAACCAACCCCAAAAAACTGAACCCCACAAAACAAATCACCCAACCCAACAACCTCAGGCACTAGAGCAACTAGAGCATACCCTGAAGTGCCACATCTACATATTTCTCAAATACCTCCAGGGATGGTGACTCCACCACCTTCCTGGGCAGACTATTCCAGTGACTGATCACCTTCTCAGAACAAGTTTTCTCATCATCCTATTTTAAACATAGTTGCATTGTAGCAACAATGCAAAAGTTTGCACAATACAGCTAATCAGTGGAAGATATGTCACCATTCCTTTGTCACCTGCTCTTTCTAAATGTGCCCCTATGTGTTGCACCAATTTACCATGCTATCCATTTCTTTTCTTGGATAGTTTCCATGTTCAAAAATTAATTCAGATTTAAAACAATGAAAAATTCAAAAAGCTTGCTTTTTAAAAATAAAATTTTATTTTTAAGAAATTTATTTATTTGTTTATTAAACGTAATAAATGGAACACTGTATCTGAGATGAAATTTTGGCCGGGCTTGAAATAGAAAGCTAATCTTATAATCATGTAAAACATAAAATTAAAATGCTCTCAGTCAAAACTACTGGTTCTTTGAACTTACTAACAAGAAGTATTAAGAAAAAACATCAGCACCACCAAGCAGTATCTTGGCTTTATTGCCAAATGCTATGTTTCAGTAACTTCCCAAATGACTTGGGATATATAAGAAGACATTCAGAAATTATTAATAGCATTTCTTCAGTAAGATGACCCTGAAAAATGACATAAAAGACAAAACAAAAAGTAACATTCAAAGCCACACTGACCTGTGTGGCTAGAAAACACCATGATGTCCTTCAGGACTGTTGCCCATAAATCTATGCTACACGTTCTCTAGAAATATTAGTTGTAATATTAGTAGTAGAAGGAAGCGTGGAAATTTTTGGTTGAATTTTTGCTAATATGGACCAATCAAAAAACAGGAAAGCCAAACAGTCTACAGTCTTTGTTTGGGTATCATCATGTACTAGCCAAAAATTCCAGACCTTAGCTTTCTAACCATGCCAGCTCTGAAATTACTTTAATTTTCTTATTATTAAATACGATTTAATATTAGCTGGAAGTGAAGAGGAATTATAATTAGGTACTCCAGTGTTTATCTTCTGGGGCAATCTAAATTATTTAGTTCTGATATTAGATGTTTATGCTGTTGGGAAGTAAGATCTGCTCATATGAAAAAATGGTAACAGATTGTACTCTTTTTCTATTTTCTTCATAATTTTATGTTGGCACATCCATGAAATAATGACACAATAATTAATTAGCTTCCAGGTTAAAATAAGAAGAGCACAAGCTTTCTACACGTGCAAAAATAGTTATAATAGCAGCAACAGAATTTCAGGAAAATTTGCAGCATTAAATAATTAAATAAACTTCAAAATTATGTCATAAATGTATTTTAAATTATTACTTGCCAGCATAAAAAGATACAAGTTTCATTACTAAAGGTGCTACATTATTGTGCTGCTATGTATATTGACACAGTATAATTTTATTATTAACAATACTAAGCCAAAATTTAATTTTATAACATCAATTCTTATTGGCAAGAGTATCCAAATTCTCCCACAGTGCAAATTCTAGCATGTGACATCCATTCAGTGAATAGTCTATCATTAGTGTTCCTTTTCATCCTTTCTGTGTGCAAAAACTTCATGGATGTTTATAAAACTATACTGACAAGGCATGATGGAAACAAGAAAATGTCAAATATTTGTTTCTGATGTGACACCCAGCTCTTCATGCCAGACACAATTTTCTTCAGAGTTGCTGAAACAACGTATTACAGTCAAATAATGTCTTTGGTAAATGCTTAATAGCTACTGAAGCGTTTCTTTGTGATACACTTCTGGTTCACTTGTGGAAGAACTGCTATATTTATCATTTCAGGACTTGTCTAGCAGTACCCTGTAAAATAAAATGGCCAGTTCCACAGGCCTGAAAGGACAGAATAAGAATCTCTGTGACAGAAATGCAAGAACAGGCAGCCCTCAATGGATTTTATTTCTTTGTTTGGTTGGTTGCTTTTTTTCTAATCCAATAAGGAACAGCACCCTTTCAAAAATTATGGTATCCCCTTCAAAAAGTCTGGTTGGGCAAATTGTGAATATCTTGAGCATTCCTCTAAGTTTCTCTATCTGAACTCCAGCAAACTTTTGATGTAGGTAATATTTGAGAAAATAAGTTCTAGCACGTAATTGCAGATTGCCTTCCATCTCTTTTAAATAGAAAGACCATTACTTTAAATGTCTTATTTACATTCTGACAATTCGGATTTTCACTGAGATAATTTAGAACAAGGTTAGATCCAAAGTTTCATAACTTACTTAGACATTTTCACTGAACAGTTCTGCATCAGATTCTGGAATCAGAGCAGTGGTTACTAGTTTGTAATGGGCTATGAAAATACTTGAAGGTGCAAATGTAAGAGCTGTTCCTAACTCATCAGTGAAAAAACTGAATTTATTCTATATATTCTGATAGTATTTTGTGACAGTGAGGTTAGTCTGTTGATGCAAATAGTTTAGTCCCTGAGTTGCCTTACTGCAAAGGGAGAAAAGAACAATGTCTGGAACATAAACCTGTTTAAAATTAGTTTCTCTTCCATATCATATGAAATCAGTAAATGCATGGGTAGGTGTGTGTGAGAGGAACATGGATGGGACATTAATGGAAAAATTTGAAAGATCAAGAAGTATTTTCCTTTAATAAGAAAGACTGGATTGGTTCTCATTTCACTGGTTCCCCTACTGGGACAGAAAAGTTACAAAAGTGAAGGTAGTGTGAGTCTTGACCAACTATAGTGATGACCATGAGGGATGACTTGGCTATGCTGTTAGCTTTTGTTGCAGGCTATGTTAAGATTTCGATGATATATCAGGGAAACAGTATTTGAGGCTGAAAATTCCGATTTTAAAAAGATCTGAAGAAAACATATCTGTGAACTATCTCCTGCATGAATTCTGTAGGTAATTAATTTTGTATTAGAATCCTTCCAATGTAAATCTCACACGATAACTATTTATAACAGTCAAAACCCCCTAACAAATGACAGCACATTTGTATTTAATTTAAAATTTCAATTGATATAAGCAAAGATTCAAGCCATTAGGAGTTTCCAGCAAAAAAAGGATTCTTCATTCTAGCAGTGGTGTTGGCCTGAAGTTCTTCCATGTTTATTTCTACTTAGATGTTCTTCACAGGAAGGAAACAAAGAAGGTTAATATATAGGTGTAATTTAGCATATTCTTACAACTTGCTCCCCTGTAATTCCCTGGGCTTGTTTATTACATGTCTGCATTTGTTATTTCCTCTCCCTCTTCCTGCTGCTGCTGAAGTTAACAGAACAGAGCCCAGTTTTCAGTCCCAGTAGTGAACCAATCTTTGCCATATGCCTCTGTTTAAACTTTAAAATGAATAGACAATCTCTGCATGGATTAATTAAGGGCATTCTGTTTTCTAGCGCTTTTTATTTTTTTTTAATCTATTTTTATTCTGCTAGGTCAGCTGAAGCCAAATTTTACAGAAAAAAGCCCAGAGAAACATCCCCTGAAGAACACAAAAATGAATTTTGCTAGTAACTTTCTTAGTTTTCTGTTTTCATGTGGTGATCAGTCTTCCTCTTCATTTAAATAGATCTTCTGAACAGCTTTCCATGAATCCTATCAGCATGAATGCATAACACAAAGGAAGTGTTATAGAAGCATGAAAGCAGAGGGGTGATGGGGTGCATTGCGCTATGTGACAAATTCCCTTTCGAGTCATACAATGCAATATATGTCCAAGCTCCATTGTTTCTTCTGTGTCAGCTCCACACAGGCTCACAAAAAGAGCAGTGAATGAAAGGCACAGAGCCATGCAATGCACCTGTTTGGACAATATAGCTGTATCCCATACTCCATAGAGGACCAAATGGCTTTTAGATGTTATGGCAAAGTTGGAAAAGGTTTTCTTTGTGTTTATACAGGCACTCTACAATCTATCCAGGCTTGTAATATAACAGGAGTAATCATAATATTATGCTTTACTGGTACAACATCCTTGATGGCAGAATTCTAAACATTATGTTTAAAGCAAAGTTCTCCTTTCTGCTGCCTTACAACAATCACACCTGTTTCTATACTCTTTGCAATTGAAGTTTTCATCACCACTTGAGAACACGAATACTATTTGACCTCCCCTGAACCATCTTATTTACTTACTTCTGACCTGGAATCCATGATGATTTTCAATTCTACTAATCTAGTTTTCACACAGGTGTTTCTCATTGCATTTCCATTTAAGAATATCAGCAGTGCTTTAGTAAAGTTGACTTTGTTCAGCCAAACAGTTTGTGACAGCTCATGCACAGAATTTTTATCTCTTTACATAAACCCCCATCAGTGGTGCCTGCACACAAGCACACCTGGAAAAGCATATGTTTTTGATCTTTAAGTGTATCTAGGCAAGCCAAATGAAAGAAAAGGATAAGCTTGGACTTATGAGATATACCTATGCACATCCAGACCACATGAAGATGTGTTTGGAACTTGCAAAAAGTATTTAGTTTTTGAAATATTCTTAGTGATTATAAATAAGGAAAACAAAGCTTATTTATAATATTTTTAAAAAGAAGTATGGAAATGAAGTTCAACAATAAGCTTTCTCCCCACTATGTTAATGAGCATTTTACAAAAAACTGATCCTAGATGTTATTTCAAGTGCTTTTGCTGAAAAGTTTCTGGAACAATATATAATACAGAGCCACCACCAGAAAGAAACAACCATGCAAACTCACAGCTGAATTGGTTTTTTCCACCATGTAATTTTAGAGTTTTAGAGAATTTTTAGAGAAAAACCCAACAAAAATTGGGTTTTTCCACATGACTAAGAGTGGTGACTAGTTCAAACCAAGAAAGTGGAATCCAGGAAATTTCAAAGTAAATGTAATAGGCAGTTTCCAGATTACTTCCAAATCTTGCCAGGTTTTTGTATAACAACAACAAAAAAAAAGAGGACTCTTACCCTTTGGAGATTCCTTTTTCAGAGGTTTCTGTCCTTAACCAGAAGTTATCATTAAAATTTCCAGAATGGTGAGCTACCAATAAAACATATAAAGTGAATAGATGGATTAGAAAACTATGTCTGAAATTAAGCAGCATTTCTTTCAGAAAACAGTGATTAGCAGAAGCTAGGCCTATGCAAACCACTTTAAATTTTAGAGATTTAAACCTATTCTTACAATTTTGTGCTACATCAAATCAACAGCTGAAGCCTATTCACCAGTTCAAATTAAAATTTTCCTGAAGACATTTAAGATTATGAAGGTTAATGAGACTTTAAAGTACAAGAGAGTTATACTTGAAGTCAACAGTTGGTAAGTCTGAAGTTCATTGAGAAAAATTTGTAATTTTTCTGTTCTTGAATATGAACCCTAACTCTAATTCTGTCTGAAACCATGCGGCATGTTTAAAATATAATGACACAGTACATAATGACACTGTGCGGTTTCTGCATGGCAGCTGACAGCTTCTAAAACCCTGATGCAGGCAGTATTTCAGTATCTTAAAATATGTTACCTGTCTGTAATTAGCACTAGTCTCTCATTCTTTCTCTACTCATGAATGAACTTCGATATGAAATTGAGATCAGCCTATAATTCGGTGGTCTTGTGTCCAATAAAGTCAAACGACTAAAAAATAACTTGCATTGCTACAATTGCTACAACCTTTTGGGATTTTTGATCCAAAACTTTCAAAGTGCTTTACAAGCCCTAATGAGCTACACGACTTGATAAGGAATGAAGGCTGTAGATAAGTAAGTACACTAGACTCTTACAGTAAGTCAGAGCCATAGGCTAAAACAGAATCTAGAAATTTCCATATTTCAGTCTTGTTATCTTCAGAATAAACCCTTTCTGCCTCTTTCTCTTCTGTTGTATCTTGCTGTTTCATGTCACAAGTACTGAAGACCATTGCATGAGAGCCCCCTCTTTTAGAGACAGATACAAAATTCTACTTTATATTTCTGGCAGAGTTTACTAAAATAGTTCTTCCTAATAATAACAAAAAAAAAAAAAAAATTGCCAGTAAATTTTGAAAGCAATTTCCTTTACATGAAAGGAAAGTTTAGTTGATACTGTCAATATTTGATGGTATGTAGGTTATTTGAAGATCTAGCCCAGGGAAAGCTACACTGCCTTCAGAGTGAAAAAGGGTACTGGTGGCAGAAAGGTACCATTTTGGAAACTGTCTTCTCAATTTTCTAAAGTTTCAAGAGTTTTATCTTCTAATGACAAAAGCCACCTTAAAGAAACAAAATGCAATGTTTTTTCTACTTTACAAACACCAATAAGCCTTGGTAAAGGAAAATAAAAATTAAAGTTTCTAGGGTTCTACCACAAAAAGACAAGTGAGGAAAACAAATACAGGAAACCTGTTTGGATTGCTCAGATTTTACAACTACTGTGTGACTGATTTCTAGCATGCCAAATACTTCCTCAGTTGACTTCAATGAAAAGATGGAGACAGCCCTTGAGAAAATGAGATCCAAAGAGTATACTGCTTACATACAAAACTTTAGGAATCACATTTCATTGCTTTAAAAATACATCTCTCAGTCACATGTTTAATTTTTGAGGCAATATCATATAACATATTAAATTCAGAAAACACAAAAGATTAATTATCTCTAACAAGATCCAGAGGGTTTTTCATACTGGTGCTGTGCTACACAGGTAAGACCAAACAGGAACAGTGGAGAATCTATTTTGCATCACAATGCATATCCTCAAAGTGTTGGCTAATGTGTTCTTTTCCCTTGGTTTAAAAAAAGCAATTGTATTCATTAGCAGCTTTTCACTTAGTACGGATTGTGTGTATTACACTCAGACAGTCAGCTGTCATGTGAAATGATGGGAGCTGACAGTTTGGAATTTTCAAGGTTTGACTCCTTTTGAATGTACTAAATGAACAAGACTGTCTAATTTTGGTTCAACTGAGCCCAACAAAAAGCCCCTGCAAATATGGAAGATTTTATTCTACTTTTTCAAGCTTAGTATGCACAGTCGATATTCAGTGGATTTCAGCTAGATACTCAGTTAATTCTATGACTAAGAAAGATTTCATTAGGTAGGCTTCAGGCAACAGTGAACTACAAATGGAATTCCTTCCTTATTTTCTGAAAATCACAGTTTATGATCCATATCATGATGAATGGTCTATAAACTCTCTTATTGTCTTTAATTGCATAAACTTTACATTATAGTCTTACATTAACTTGTGAACATTTATGCTACAAGGTGTAGAAAAAAACAGTAAAAACATATGTTCCCCCAGCTCTTACACAATAGATAAGTCTTCAGTGTAACTCGTTCAGTACTTACATTCTTTGTTAAAATTTGTGCTTTTCTATAAATGCAAAAAAAATAAGGGTTTGGTTTTTTAATTAAAAAAAAAAAAAAATCCGGTAATTACTGCTCAATTCCCTAAGCTCATGCTGCCTAGTTAGCACTCTCTATGTCCCATCTCAAATCAAACTGTTCCTGACCCTGTGAACCTCTTTTATCTCACAACTGTTGCTTATATTGGTATATTAATAAATGGCTTGCCACATCCTAAGTGCTGTATGGATGCTTCTTGAGCAGAGCACTCCACTGGATCTGCTGGCATTTTGATTTGTTTCTGAAAGCACTAAATAAATAAGCTATAAAAGTTGACATAATGTATTTGATCAGTATTATAAAGAAAAAGCCTCAGGTATATTGTCTGTACTTACACTCCATGAAGATAAAACACAAACATCTAGAATTAGATTTTTAGTGCTAGTTTATGTGAAAACAAAACAAAACAAAAAACAAAACAAAAAAGAGTTCTCAGCCTTAGCAATTATTAGGACTACAGGCTCTGTCTTGTGAAGTGACTTGTTTTTAGCCCCTAAATTGTTGTCCGTTAGCACGGCAACTAGTTGTATCAAATGCTATACACTGCAGACATCTCTTACAGTAAGGAATATTGATAGTCCTGCTTCAATGCTCAAATCAACCACTAAGCAAGGAGGGACTATTAGGAAAAACTGAAAGTACTTCAAATACTGAAAGTATCCCAAAACTGATATTCCTGAAGTGACTATATTTGGTGCCAATGGTTCTTTGTAACTGGATATTGTGCAAAGTCAAAACCTGTTGAGCTAATTTTTTATTCTTATGTTTTTAAATGTTATACAAGGAAGATTGAATTCCCTTTCATTCCTAGTTTTTGAAACCCTTGAAACACTGAGTAGCCAAGACATAAAACAAATGCATTGTATTACATTGTAGAAACAGATACATACAATTTCATTGAACTAACTTGCAATTATGTTATGTAAAATTACATATACTTAATGTAATTAAAACTATTTATAATTAGGTTCCTCATATGTATTGTGATTTTTCCTAATTTTAGAAAACTTTTTTCATCATAACACTAAGTTTGTGCAAAGCTAATTCAGGAGTGCTTGCTAGTTTTGTAGCTTAATCAATAAATTTGTATTTTCAGCCTGTTCTTCTCCACCAAAGCTAAAATTATTTTTTTTAATTAAATAAGAGTATAATATATTATAACACATCTTTTAGTTTATTAAAGAAATCCTACTCAAGATATTTATTGGGAAAATGTAAGTATGTGTAAACATTTATTGTACTGCATTTTTGTTTTCTTCATTTGATCCAATCTAAACAGAAGTGATTTTCAAAATATTCTACTATACTTGTCCCTGCCTTCTCATATCCACGATAAACTTAGTGGAGGTTACACAAAAATAGTGCTATCAGTCAGTCACGGAGTGGATAAGATCTGGCTTCTCCACATCTACCACTATTTGTCTCTCCACCCACTATGTAGCCCTTGGTGAACACCAAGTTGATCGTAGCTCAGCAAAGTTCCCTTGCTACAAAGAAGGCTCACAGCCTCCTGGTTTGCATTAGGAAGAACATCACCACCAAGTCAAAGGAGGTGGTCTTTCCCCTCTACTCAGCAGTGCTAAGGCTGCACCTGAAATGCTGTGCGAAATACGAGACAGGAACTTACTGATGCAAGTCCAGCTAGGGGCCACAAAGGTGACCAAAGACCTGAACAATCTGTCTTAGAGAGGCTGAGAGAGATGAGACTGTTTAGCCTGGAGAAGGATCTTATTAATGTGCACAAATATCTGAGAGGGGATAAGACATGGGTTCTTCTCACTGGTGCCCAGCAACAAGACAAGAGGAAACAAAGGAAATTCTGTTTAAAAGTAAGAAAAATATTTTTTACTGTGAGAGTGATCAAATATAGAAACCAGTTGCCAATTTATCCTCCATCCTTGAAGATGTCCAATGGGACATGGTTCTCGTAGCCCCTCTGGGGAATGCAATTTCAGCAGGAACATAGACTAGATGAATTCTAGAGGTTCCTTCCACACTCAATGGTTCTGTGTGATGCTTCCAGAACAGACTGGACAAGGCAACAAGCAGGGAGTATTTATAAATCAGGACTTATGTGGGGGCTGCCTCTCAGTTTTAAGATCTGGGCAGATTAAAGGTAGCACGCTAGTCACCCTGTTCTGGAAGCAAAGAAGTAGCAAGATGTAATATTACAAGATTGTGATAGTGCCTATTTGTGATAGTGGTCAACAGAGAGTTTTATTCCAAGTGTCAGAATTGCCAATGCTTTTAGCTTTTTCACAGTGTTAATAAAACAGAAGCTACTGTTGGACAGGTAAGCTATTTAATACATATAAATTCAACAGAGGGATATATATATATATACAGACAGATATCTCCAGGCAGAAAGTAGCGGCATATGAACAAGTTTAGAGCACATGCTTTGGGAAGGGAGGAGAAAAAGGCTGAAGCCAACAGACCTTGTCTTCTGGAAGTACCAAACATTGTCATGTGAAGTAAGACCTCATAGAAATCCTCTGTACAATATATGAGAATTCCACTATACCTAGGCAGTGGAAACAGTTTATTCCTAATTATATCATAACTGTTATTAATAAAGATGAGGTTTGTTGTGTGATTCCATATCAGGTGTTCTTTTTATACAATGACTGTATATCCAAGCCAAAACATGATCTGACATTTTGCAGTATTTTTTCAGTATAAATAAAATATACAGCAATTCATAATAGATTGCATGAGAGAATTTTGTTATTTTGAAAAGTTTATATTTTGATGGTTGAGAAATAACGTAGGAGTATATAACCAGGATGCAGATGACTCCCTCATCAATTAATGATTATTTTTAAATGTACATATGTAATCTTGATTATGGGAGAGTATATTAATAAATTGCTCTTAGATTTTAACATTTATTAATGATGATCAGAAGTCCTTAGAATCAAGAAGTTCTAAGGTGTAGCATTTGCAGGAATCACCAGCTCCAATGTAAAAGGTCACTTGCCCGTCTGAATTCTGTCTCCATGTTTCCAATTGGCCTTGAGTAACAGACAGAAAGCTTAGGACTGAAAATTATTTGGCTTAAGAAGCCATGATGCTTCTGAATGATTTTTTTTCTGCTCCTTGTGCTACCCTATGATAATTGATGAAGAGTTTAAAGATTTGTAGATAAGTAATGATATCAAGAAATTAATTGTGTGAATTTTCGTGATGGTATTTCTTCTGCTCAACCGTATTGAAAAAACAACATAAACCGTAGAAATACTCAAATTCTATGGAAGCATCTCATACTGAGTAATGTAATGGCTGCTAGGAATTTTTTCTTTCATGTTTTGTAGTTCTCCCTATTCTGAGAGGGAACTTATTCATAGAATTCTATTCTATACGTTAACAAATTACGGAGTTTACATCAAATGGATTCTAGACACAAGTAATTCCAAGTTTTACAGTAATTTTGCAAAAGATGTGATACATAGCACAACTTTTAGAAGCCCCAAAAATATTTTCAATTTTAGTCACATATGCTTCCAGCATACTGTGCTTTTCTGGATATTAAGCTAGCCAAATAAATAATCTCCATCTCACAAAGATCTTTTCAGTATCATCTATCATAATATCATTAAGCATGACAATAAAATATGCTTGTGTGGAGTAATTTTTGAAGTAAAGATGCTGAAGTAAAGATGATGTATCACACAGAAGACCATTGTGTTATACTAACAATTTAACTCCCATGTTGCATTAGAAAACTTTAAAGTTTTGGTTAGTTCCAATATAATTTCAATCTTTTCAGTGTGCTAATCAGTTGTTCTTTGGAATTCTGACTTAATCTACACCTAAAGGATCACACACTCTGTCATAAGGACTGCTTATTGATTCTCTTATTAAATTTCTGGCTGTAAAAGTGTTTTTAAAGAACCGAGTACATGAATGTATGCATTGTAACCATTGTTGATTTTATTTTTCAGTATTTAGCAAAACAGAAGGAGGTGCTAAATGTTTTAGTTAATCATTTTCTGTAATTAAATGATCTCCAATGATTCAGGAAATGAAGATGTGTAATAAACTTACGGAAACTGAACAGTCAATAACTGGAATACATGACTAGTTAACTACTGCATGGGGAGTTTAAAATTCCCATGCACTATATAATAGTATGCCTCTCCAGCTTCTGTCTCTTCTAATATAGCGAGCATCAACAATATGTTGAGCAACAATAGGTCTATAAAATCAACTGTATTTTGGGCCTCTCTTGTCCACAGCAGGCTGAAGCAGATTTAGAATTCAACTATAAGTGTAGCATTTCTTTTCTGCTATTATCAGACTTTGCATACACTATTTATATACATATGTCATGGGGCACTTTACTAGGAACATTCCCATCCTAAATTACTCTCACCATTGACATCCCTCCCCCAGAAAAGAGGAGAGCTACCGAAGCTCTGTCCTGCAGGATTTCCTGTAGACCATGTATAGTATGGAAGGAACTGAAAGAAGATGAAGGCATTTCCACAAAATATCATCAACCAAGCAAATGTAAACGGTTGCAAGGAACATGCTTTAGCCAAGGAAATATTTAGGAATAGAGTGGAGTGCCACACAATTTCTCAACAAAAAGACTTCCTTGACTGTATACAGACATTCTTCCTTGTCCAGACTTCAGCTTGGGACCAAACCCATTTTTTCATTATTTCTACTTTGGAAAATAACAGTACAAATTTGAACAGGTACTTGTGTTCACATATTCTTTATACTAATGACTCCTCAGTGATTTATTGTGCATTGTTTGACACTGAAACAAACCATTTCATCCTTAATATAATGTAGTTGCAACAGGACTAATACTAACCTTTCCGTTCTAACTTTGCAGTATTAAGCAAGGCTTATGAAATCCATCTTATTTTGATTTCTCTAAATTTTAAAATTTCACTATTCTCCAGACAATATTGCCTTTACCTATTCTTTCTGCTTTGATAATACGTACTTATTAAAGAAGTTTTTTTTTTAAAAAAGAAGATTAAATTATAATTTTTAACTGTATTCAAAAATTGCCATTCACGTAAGTAATATTTACTATACAAAGCTGAAAAAAAATGTGAATGAACTAAAGAAATGCATTCCTGGCAACAAACAGAATAGTAGGGATATCAACTTCACTGCTATCTTTTCTGTAGCTAAATTCTCTCTATTAGAATTGACTAAGTAAATCATTCATTTAATGGTTTTACATATTTAAAAGACAGAGCTACACTGCCTTAAGGATTTCAGAGATCTTGAACAATACAGACTTCAGAAGATGCCCTAAATTCTCCTGAATAACATTCAGTTCTGACAGTTTACATGCTCACAGGAGGAACAACATGAACCCAATAGCCAGTTGTAAAGTTGCCAGAGGAGTATCTTCCACAGGAAAGTGCTAATTCATTAAATAAAACTCATTCTTAAGATCTAGATAGCATGACTCAAGACCTCCTAAAAGAAAGAGATAGATAGTTTGTATTGTAGGACAATTTTTTGTGGAAACATGAAAATGTAAGAAATGTGGAAATGCAAGAAATGTCAGTAGTTAGTTCTAGTTAGACAAGATTCGAAACACATGTTGAAACACAGAAATTTTTTACAGTTCCACATTTTACAGTTCCATGTTTCAAATACCCTTATTAGGTAGAAGAATAACCAAGAGTCATAACTCCACCCCAATACTGTCTTTCCCCTTTTATCCATCAAATTGTATTCAGAGATTACATTCTGTGTATATGCTGCTTCTAAGGAAAGGCTATTACTCTGTGGAGAGCTAATGCACAGATGTTTAATCTGGCCTTATAAACAATAAATTCCTTTCAATGGTTATAAATTTTTGTTACAAATATATTTTTTACAACTTTTTTGTACCATTTTTTAAAGTAGTGCAATGTAACTGCTAATACTACCATACAGGCTACAGCCTCTTTGGTTTCTACAGTTAGACCTGAAAGGATCTGGGAGTAATTTGGGTTCATTTTGGATATCCTGTTAAGAGATTAGAAATGTATAAACTCCCCAGTTGCCTTGCTGCTTTTATGTGCTCTTCATAAAATATTTCAAAACTAGAAGAATAGTGTATTTGTTATTTCTGGCTCCGTTAAACACAATAGTAATTAACATTAGCTATTTAACTCTTCTAAAGCACGCAAAGCACAATATGCTTATGATGTACAGCACTTTAAGCATATGCTTATGGTTATACAATGCCACCTAATCACCTGCATGAGAGCACTGGCACAGAATGCCAAGATTATAGGGCCGTGCTTCCAAATCACCCCTAAATTGTTTAAAGTTGTCTGCTTTGCTAGCAAATATTGTGATTTGAAAACCCTTCAAGTATTACATGGTGTAAAGAACGATTTTCAAGAAAAGGAGATGGATTCTGAGTGAACACCTTGTGTCTAGAACAGGTTGTAAATACAAAATAAAGTTATTTCGCAAAGGATACAAAAAGAAAAAGTGAGTGCCCAAGGGGCATATTCACTTTGCAATTTTATTCCTATATAAAAAGCTGCAATTAATTACAAACCAGTTTTTACGTAGTTTTTGCTTGCTTTAAATGTGGAGTGAATTCTCCCCATAAACTAATGAACTGAAGTGAAGCCAAATAGAGACCAGCTGGCTGAATTGCTAAGTAATTTTATCCACATGATTGACTTTATGATCCTTTCACTAGAGTAACTAGTCTTTATTCTCACAATCAGCATTAACCATAATTCCAAGAGGGAAAGATGATTAAAAATCTAGAGAATAGAGAGGAGAGGTTTGTTTGATGTGGTACAGTGCATTCTTGCACACACTTCTTCTATATAATAGGTGCTGAATTACAGGTCTTTATAGCCTCCAAAGTAGCACAGTGAATAGCTGCCTCAAAGACATAATAAGCAACCAATGCCTAAATAATCATTACAGATACTCCATTAACAGCATCTAACTGTGTGGCTTTTAACCATACAAATTGTTTTTTGACAGCTTGTAACCTTTCCAAACAGTTTCCTTTGGGCATTACACCACATTCAGATCTAATTTTAACTTTTGCTTTGTCTATAATTTATTACCTTCTTTGGAGACACATAATGTATTTCAGTGGAATGGATAAATTCAAATAAAAGATAAAGAAAAAAAATCAATTGCTATTTTAATCTATGAAATCCTTGCTCTCTGAGAGATAACTAAAATCTGATGAAACATAACAGGGGAAAAAAAGGCTAAATGGTGTAGAATTCCTGAGGGTATCTGTTTTACAACAAGCAATATTTTTTTCCTCAAATTATTTAAGATAGGGCACAACCAACTGAAAAAAGAATAAAAGTAAAAACATATATAAATAAAATATAAATCCTTTAAGGCTGTTCCGCAGACTTTACATAACATAATAAATAACATGTTATAAAAGAGTTTAATGATGTATTGCAATATGATAAAGACCTAAGAAAGATGTACAGTAGTATCTTTTTTCCAGAGAGCCCACAATTACAAATCAGTAAAGATACATGACTTACGAAGAGCTAGAGGGCAAGCATGTTTTTCAGAAACTGGCGGAAATGTGTGAAATTAATGTGGGGAATGATGTAACAGTATTAGGTGATCTGTATTGGCTGTCACAGCCATTATCTCACTTCTGGGGAAAACATTTCCAGGAATAACATCCAGTAAATCAATATGTAGTAGTAATCAGCATAAGGATACCGTAATTCTGGCAGTCAAAATTTATCATTTCTTGCAAGATACTCAACTATTTTTCAGCAGATTCAAGTACTTTTCCCAAAATTTTCAAGCCTACATAACAAGTAAACCTGTGTCCAACAGATGGAAAAGCAATTTGCAACAACATAAGCGTTCACTGCTCACAAAGGTTCCCATTCTTCACAGATGCTACTCAGTCACACCAAAATTACCAATCATCATTGAAAGAAGTTCAAATCAGATGGGCACAAATATTCTATACTTAGAATCAACTGAACAATTTCTTTACCATCTCCTGAATCTTAAAAAAAGTCACTAAATTTAGTACAGTTTTCATAAATGACAAGGAAGGCAGAGTAAATCTTTAAATAAAATGTGGAAATATCCTTCTCAGTATGAATCTAATTCATCATGCTATAGTCAGTGAAGGTACATCAGCATAAAATTAGAATAAGACAGCTATGAATCAAGCAGATTCATGTCTAACTTGCATCTTACAACTGAGTTATACCACAGCTTGTATTTCTGAGTAGCTGAAGAAATAATGGCATATTTCATGGTTATATACAAGACAATCAATAAATAGATTTTCAGAATAAATGTTGATGAGGATATGAGGTGTAAATAGAAGATATTATTAGAAAGGGCCAGTGAGAGTGTAAGATATAACAACAAGAAAAATGTTAAGTATGAAAAAATCTTAGATATCCTGTAATTTTATGAGCAGCATTCAGTATTTTGTTAATGCTCCAGTCCTTTCTGTTGGGTTTTGGTGTGGATTTTTTTTTGTGTTGTGGGCTTGGGGTTTTTTTAATTTGTTATCAAAAGTATTACTTGCAAATTAATGTATTGAAAGGAAAAAAATCATAGTCAGACTATTCTGACAGTTTCTTAAAGACTCCAACCTTTGGTTTTTTGCTTAATTAATAAGTTTTTAGTATCCCAACATGCCCAGTACACAGCTACTGCAAGTATCATGGGCCAAACAGTAAATTGAATTCTCTGTAACTGAATCAGTCAGTGACAACCTGATGAAAATAATAAAGACTTCTTTGTCTTAGGCATCTTAAACCTTGGAGAGGGGGAAGGAATCAGTAAAGTCTGACCTATTTCATTACATAAGACAGTTCTAATGACCAGACCAGTTCTAATTGACGTGTGAGTCAGTTTGCAGTACCGTATCTTATACCATCACCATTATCTCCAACAGTAGTTAAGTATATTGAACAATTCTTGGTGTAACACAATTATTCTCTCTCAAATATTTCTTCTAGTCTTTCCCAACCATTCAACTTCATCACAGAAGTACATCTAACTGTGGGAATATTTATTCCAAGGTATATTGTACTGATATAATCAGTCTGAGGTATGACAAAGTTGAGGAGAAGAAAGTTTCAGTCAACCAATCTTCTAACTGATTACAATTAATAGAAAGCAGTGTTTGGAGATGCTACAGTATGAAAGCATTGCATTTGTGTTACATCAAGCAATCACAGAGTGAACTGACCAACTGAGGATACAAATTTATTTTTTCTTTTAAAAGGGGCAAAATAGGAAATTCTAAGTGTACCCTTAGCTCACTACTTCCATCTTCCTCTGGTCTGGGTACAATTAGCTGGTTTTCTTCAGTAAAATAGCGCCAATCTGTTGACACTTATGCAGTCAGATATTATGAAAACAGTCAAAACTATGCTATCCATGTATTCTGGAACAATAAAAAAACCAACCTTGTTATTCCCAATTATGCTGCAAGTGCATCCTTTCAAATTGTTACAAATTATTTAAGCCCATTATTTTATATTCCTACTACCTCCTTTAGATGGTGAGGCCATATGGAGTGGCCAAGCACAATCAAACATAATCAAATGAATGTAGACATACACTTATGGAAATAATGTGCATAAGGTGTAAAAGGTTGGGACTCAATGATAGGATAACAGGAAAATTCAGATTGGAAGGAGTATCAGTTCAACCTCATGCTCAAAGCAATAACCAAATATGAGATCTATTCAGAGCTTTATCCAGTCAGGTCTTCAAAATTTTAGGGGAAAGAGACAACATAAGTAATCTGTGAAACCTGTTACACTGCTTGATTGTCCTTGTGATGAAAAAGTTTCTGTTTATATCAAGTCTGAACCCTTTTTATTTCAACCTATGTGTGTTGTCTCTCATTTTTCCACCATATACCACTGAAGAGCCCGGTTCATTGTCTTGATAACATTCCCATAGGTGATGTCACACTGCTGCTAGGTCCCCCGAAGCCATCTCTTCATTCAGCTGAAGAAATCCAGTTCCCTGAGTTGCTCTTGACAGGAGAGGTGGCCCAGGCCCCAGTCACCTAGGTGGCTCTTTGCTGAATTTGCTCCAGTTTATCAATGTCTTTCCCATACTGGGGAGTGCAGGGCTATCTGTAACTGAACACAGGATCTAGATATGGTCCAACAAGCACTCTGAGTAGAGGTGAATATTCACCTCCCCCAGTTTCTCTGCTCTTTTGAATACAGGCTTGGGTGCTGTTGGCTTTCTTTGCTCCCAGAGCACACTATTCTTTCATCTGCAGCTCACTGCTCACCCCCTGTCAAGGACCCCAGGTCCTCTTCCACAGAGCTGCCCCCCACTCAGTCAGTCGGACCTTGTATTGCTGCAAGACTTTGCATTTGTCCTTGTTGCTGTCAGCCCGTTTCTTCAGTCTGCTTAAATCCTTCTTGATGGAAGTGTTCCCTTTGACCTTATCAACCAGTTCCCCAATTTAGGGCCATTTACAAACTTGATGAGAGTGTGCTCCATCTCCCACAGGTCAATGATAAAGACATTAAAGAGAATGAGTACCAATGTAGATCTTTTAATTACTCCCTTTGTCACAGGCACCCAGGAAGACTACAACCAAGAAAGCAACACTCATGTACCCAACCATCCAATTAGCACTTCAGCCAGCTAGCTGTTCATTCATCCGGACTGTAACATCCTACTGTGGGTACAACAATACTATAAGAGAAAGAATCAAAAGCCTTGATAAACTCAAGGTTAATAACATTGACTTCTCTCCCCTTGTCCAGAAATCCAGTTATTTAGTCATTAAGCCAGTCAGATTCATCAGACGTGATTTACCCTTTCTAAAGGCATGCTGTTAGTTACCTTCTCCTTTGTGTGTCATGAAGCACTCTCCAGGAGATTCCATGGTTTTCTTGAGGATCAATGTGTCTGACTGATCCGTAGCTCGTCAACCTGGCCCTTTGGTCTCTGAAAATGGCTGCAACATTTGCCTTCCAGCTGCCAGGCACCTCCCTAGCTGACCAGAAACTACTTAGGTTTCCCAGCTTTTCAAGGGTGATAGAGGACATGAGACAGTTCTCTTGGTGCCCTTAGATGCAGCCTCTCAGGTCTCATACACTTGTAAAGGGTCACATTCTCCTAAGAAATTCTTGAGTCATCATACACCACTGACAGTTCATCTCTTCCTGAACCCCTTTTACTAAAGACAGATGTCTGGAAGACCTTGTTCATGAAGACTGAAGCAAAGACATTGAATAATTCAGACTTTTCTGTGTTTGTTGCCACTGGATAATATGCCCCATTCAGCAAAAGGCCCACATTTTCCTTTTACTACTTTAGTTTCAGCCTTAGCAGTATGTGTTGGTCCTTCTCCACTGACAGCAATCATCAGGGCTTTGGCAATGCAAAAATACCCCTTTTTCCTTCAAATATGCAATGGTTTGACAAATACTAAAAAACTAAATAAAACTAAAACACTAACAAAAATAAATAATACTTTTTCTTGTATTGAGTAGCTCTGTGAAGTATTTCAACAACTGTTTTTGAGATAGTATATTGAATGGACAGGAGCTGGCATGATCTGGATTCAGTTCTATATCTAAATCAAAATACTTCGATGGCAATGCTGGCTCTCAGAATAATCGAAATACAGCTTACAGAGATCTGAAGATCGCTAGAACACTGCTTGACCAGAGTCCATTTATCTCCAAAACATTACGTTTTTGTTTATTTTAAAAAAATTTCCTGAGGAGAATGCCTCCCTAGTCTATTCCAATAGTTAGCCATCTTTACTAAACAGAAAGTTTTCTTATGTCTACTTAAATACCATTTTAGCCAGTGAAACNACAAACCTAGAAAAACGATTGCTTCAGTCCTGGAAAAGTTATTGGCAGAAAAAAAAAAAAAAAAAAAAAGAGAAGAAAAATAATAAGGAATTCCATTTTATCTAGAGAACTCCCTTGTTCCATCCCAGGTAAAACTTCATCTTGGTTAAGACAAACTAGATTGCAAGATGACCATAGTTGAAAATAGTGAATAATTTCTGCTTTGATAAAACCAGCCAGCTCCCAACTATTACAAAGAGAAGTTACTGTTACAAATGCAGAGCAACCACTGAGCCCATTTTAGCTCTGATCAAAACTCAATCTGGAAGCCAGTACAGTGATGAATGGCACGATTTTTCCATTGCTTCTGTGCTATATATGATTTTCTTTTGGCACATTATGTACTAATTAAAATGGCTGTAATACACTCAGAAACTAAATTGTGTTAAAAATTAATTAAGAGACCAACTTTATATATTTTATCATATATTTGTGTATATGTAGATATAAATATTGTAGCCTGGCTTCTCAAGTGATGGAAAACAACAGTCTTCCACTCAAGTCTGAAAGTCTACATCAGTAAAATGCCTGGCCCCATTTTACCTAAATGTGCAATATTTACATATTTGTATATATTTATTTTCTAGTCACCACAATTTCAAGATATTTATTGACAGCAAAAAGACAGCTAACTATGTCAACATACTCAGACTTCAGTTTTTAAGTGTCAAATATCTACATCTACAATTTGAATCTAAATGTTTCAAAATTGCAGATTTCAGGTGAAACAGCACATATTTGGCAACTGAAAACCAGTATCCATGACTATTATATAGCAGCATTATATTATTTAAAAACATGTCTTTCAGGGCCCTTCTAAAGCAAGATCTGTACAATTTCTTTTGTAATTTATTTCTGTCAACTACTTTTCTGGTTTGATATCCTTTCCAATGCATTGTGATGTGCTTAAGTTGAAATTATTTAAAAAAACCAGGCCCAAATTAATTTCACTACTCCTTTTCTGGCAGTTTTCTTCTGCTTTTCCAGACAAAAGAAAAAGAATTAAACACAGGACAAAAATAGTCACACAGAGATTACCTTGACTTTTCTCTATACATAGTTTTTATTTAAAAAAAAGAAAATTAGATGACTGCTAGGTCACCTAGAGGATAGTAAATTAAACAGTGAATAAACAAAGTCCTTCACAATAAAGAAAATGATGGAACACAGATTTTTTCAGCATAACAAGGTATGGGATCTGGCTTCAGTACTTCACCACAATAGTCTAAATTAAGAACAGCAAAGAACAAGTTAGAATCATACATGGTTAGGAAAAAAGGTTTTGTTTATAAACCGTAAAAAGAGGTATGCTATCAGTTGGAAAGTTATAGTATTCTGAGATCAGTTTAAACAAAGTTTTGCTTACAAAGCTTTTCCTTTCTCCGTATGTTAGCAACATATCTGTCTTTTAAAATCAGTTTATTGTCACTTTAACCTACAGAAATTTTCCCTCCACACACTAACAGTAACCAGAACAAAATGTTAGGGAGCTTAAGAACCAAAACAGTATAAGAAGTGTCACTACAGTTCTATACTAGACCAGAAGATGCACTCTCCAATTCTTCATTGCATTTTGAGTTAATCTTCAGTTTCTTTGAAATTAACCAAGTACATTTAATAGGAAAAAAATAAAAACCAAAAACCTCACCAAAAAAAAAAAAAAACCAAACCAAAAATACAAACCAAAAACCAAAACCAAAAACCCCAACAAAAACAACCAGCAAAAACCAGCCAACCAGCAATGAAATATTTTTTGTAATCAGCACTTGCTCTAACTCCCCTTGAAGGCTACTAGAGTACTGCCACAAATTTCAGCTTTTTATTTGAGAGTTTGTACAGAATTAAAATTACTAAGTAGTGATTTTTAATTAATTTTAATACTCTACTTCCTACAGACATCCCACATTCTGAATTTCTTTAGTCAAATCTGTTCTCCCCTGCATTATTCAATTCCTAACTTCCTTGAGCCAAAAGCATTGGCTCTTTCTTACTATTTCTAAATTACAACAAATAAATATTAATCCTGGAGTTTATTAGGACCTAGCTGGACTCAAGTCAATATTGACAAGAATTTAAAAAAAAGAGAGAAGAGCAAAAAAAACTGCGGCAAGCAGGTAGATTTAATAGTCTACAGGCAGTAGGTGGATTTCAGCACATTTATCTTCATTTGACTTGAGCACTTAAATTATCTGACTTCTAAAAGCAGTTCTAAGGAGAATGGTCAATTTAAGACAACCCAATTCCACGGCACATCTTATTATCTTCCAAAATTATAAAAGAGGGCATTGCAAAACAGGGAAAAGAATACTGAGAATTATAACCCACAGCTAAGCAGCACTGTACAGAAACATCTTACAGTTTTATGTCATTTGTCAGCAACCTGCTTTGCTATTATATAGAGGTAAAATCTCTGAGGACCCTTGGACATTTGAGAATGCAGGAAACCCCTCTATTTTTTTTTAATTCACAATTTTATACAACAGTTCACAGACTCTCCTACCCTTTAAGTATCTCCTATCAGTGGCACAATTTCAGACTTCCAACAATTTCTAACAAAGCTTTGCACTTAGCAGTTACAGTAACTCTCACATTAACCAACAACCATCAGTAAATACCTGTAAAAATCACTGAGGCGGCTCAGATTAAGGAAGGTTATTCTGGATTTAATCTGGACACTCAAAAGACAAAGAGAATACAATGAATTGAAGTTATACTTAAAAATTAACTTTGCATATTCTAAAGATGTTACGCTAAACAAAACTAAAGGCAGCATTCACTCTAAGTATATATTCAAATACTTGTAAAAGAAGCAATAATGAAAACCTGATAAAATTGAAAAGTAACGGTAGGACCCACATATGAATCAAAGACAGAAAAGAGCTGGGTTTTGTGTACTAAAAAAGAACCTGGGAATTCAGTCCAAAACACTTATCGTAAAAGATACTTACATTTAGGGAAAAAAAAAAATAACAAACTGCCTCAACTATCACTTATATCACTATAACAAAACTGTCACTGATTGAGTTGTTTAACTCCCCAAATCAATTAAAATAGTAGAATAATTTATGAGAGCAAGTACATTACTAAACCCAAAGACACAGCAAATCTAGCTTCTATTTCCTAAATGCTTCTAAACTTAAAGCTCTCACAAAAGTAAATTATGTTTTTCATATTCTGGCATTTATGTTGAGCCTACAATTGGGAACAAAATGGAAATCAGTGGTCATATGCAAACTGTGATGCTAGAAGTATCATGATGCGAGAGGGTGAATCCTGGTAGAGATTTCATAGAGAGGTGGCTGATGGCCCAAGGCTGTCAGTGTTTGAAAGGCTTTTGAACAATGCCCATAATAACATGCTTTAACTTTTGGTCAGCCCTGAAGTGGTCAGGCAGTTGGACTAGATGATTGTTGTAGGTCCCTTCCAACTGAAATGATTCTACTCTATTTTATTCTATTCCATTCCATTCGTAGCACCTCTACAGAGATAAATTTTGAGAACCGAATTAACTCCTTGTGTACTTTGTCAACCATCTGATGCAGTATGTCTTCACGAAGTAAGCACTTATTTGTTACTTAAGGACATAGATACAATTTTTGAAAGGACAGTCAAAACATGATGGCACTCAGTGGGACAAATCTCTGTTGACGGGCTGAGGGTCCTGAATCACAGCTTTTGTTGACTGGCAGCATCGATGTTAAGGTCTTCACTGATCTCAGTGCTACTGAGATTCTACAGTCTCAGCCACGCAGAAGCAGATGCTTTTGGCTGTGAAATCATACTGAGTGTAATGGAAGCTGGAGTCCAGCGAGCATTAAGCTGAGAACCAAACTTGACTTTTGCAGCTTCAAGTTCAGCATGGAGTTGGTGCAGTTGAAAGTGCAAGATCTTTATTACAGGTCTTTCTGTTTTCACAATATTGTTTCACCCATCCTTTGATGATTTTTAAGCTAAAGATCTTTACAACCTGCAACATAAGCATTCTTAGTATGACTGCAAAAACAAGTGTATGAATGTGCCTAACAACTGCAGCTCAAAGAGTGCTGTAAACAGATTCAAAATTATTTACTGGAGAGAGTTGTCTCCAGTGTACCTGTATGGCTCTTACAGTGAACAGTTTAAGTACCATTTGACTTCACTGCAAATAAGAACCAGACTGTTATCTAGCAAAATGGTTACACAGATGTACAAGACCTAACATCTCAGAGTACAAAAGAAAAAGAACATTCAGGGCTATACTAGCTGAAGTTAATATCCAACCAGCAGCCTTAAATTGAAAAAGTACACAATAATACTTGAAGACTAAGAAAATAAATACCAATTCCTTTCTTTTATCTCTTCAAGGTCTTCTGTTGTACTACCTGAAAATACAACCTGCCTGCCTGCTTGCAATTATATATCAGATGCTACTTGAATGCAGTAAGCATCGCATTCCCATAATGATTGATGACAGATGTCCAATCAGGTTCTTGTTACTGGGGTCTGGAGCAGGGTGGGATCAGCAAAGCAGCTGCCAAAGGCCATAGGCAAAACTGAAGGAAAGAACAATGCAAATTCACAATTAGGGAGTCTCTGGGGTGTGGGAGGTGGATGATTTGGGCCTCTGCAGATTATTGCAAACCTGCTTTTGTTTAGGAGAGAAAAAGGCTTTATACACTTTCAAGTTCCTGACCAATTTTTTGTCCCATAACTATTCTTTAGAACCCCTAGGCCACTCCATCAGCTGCCATATGTCTCTTGTATTAGACAGCCTGGACCTTTTCCATCAGCTGCAAGAAACTTTCAACACATCTGGTATAGGCTTTTCTCATCAGCTGCTATGAGCCTCTGTGCATAATGACTATCAATTCCTTCCGTTGGCTGCTACACTCTTTGTGGACCCCAGTGAATCTCTCTTAGCAACTATAGCAGCCTTTCACAATACGTAATTAAATTAACATTTCTAGCCAGCATAAACCCTCTGACAAAGAAGAAGTCTAAGTTAGTTCTTCCTCGTTTTTTCCTTGCTTCCTGCTCCTGTCCTTCCCTTCTGTGATGCCATAAGAGAAATTGATCTGACTTAAAAAATATCCTGGAAAAGAAAATAGGAAACCATCAGATAACTCAGTTTCTAAACTGGTCAATTTTACACAGTGATGCTGAAGAGAAAGCATGAAAAGAAAGTGTGCTCCTGGAACAAGTGGCTAAGAATAAGGTCAGGGTGTTTTTCCTTTTGGCAACCGTGGCAGTTCATTCCAGCTTAAAATTTTAGCTGAACTATAGCCTCAGGCTGTGATTCCACAACAGTTTAGATCAACCCGAAATGTCACCCACCTTGCACTGTTTCTGGAAATAAACTAGCAGAAAATTGTCCTTATAAAAGAAAACATGACAAGTGAAAAACATTTGCTGATCTTCTTTGCAGGAGATAGTTCAGCACAAGATCAGATGAGCATCAGTGTCAACACAAGAAATGAAGGGACAGGGTTGTTTCAGAATCCCAGGGCCAAGGCAGGCAGGGCCACAAAAGCGCTGACACAGATTGGCTTTGGCTGCAATAGAACCTCTGCTCGTATATTTTGATAGAATTTAATACTGTCACTTCACTGAAGACCCGGTCTGCTTTAGATTCTGTCACCCCCTAAACTTCTAAAGAAATGTCAGGGCCATCACCACAAGGCCCCTGCTAAGGTCTACAACACCTGTTGTAGTTGGATGGTGATGAAATTTGGGTGTGCCAATACAAAATGAAGATAATGTTGAGAAAAACACGAACAAGGTCCATTTTAAAAATGAAAAAGCATTTTTGTTCCTGAATAAAACCTGCAAACATAACTACATTAAATGGGTATTTAGAGAACAACTCATAAATGGAATATAATTTTCTCTATCAGCAAGTAAAAATTACATAGGGCGGTCTTTGATGCTGTGACTAAAGCAATGTTTTATCAGAAGAGATATAATTAGGATTGAGGAAAAAATGGCAGTGACTAAAAATCATAACTATTCCATGTATTGTAGAAGAATAATAGCTGCAAGATACTAACTTTAAATATTCAAAGATACTTTTAAAAATAAACATATTCTTAAGAATAAACCACTTAAGATTTTGCACATCTATCAAGTCACACTGTTTTTTTTTGTACCCAAGCTATAAAAGAAACCCAATTCTGCTAACAATTAATTGTGAGATTTTAACTACCACTTACCTTTGGGTTATGTACAGTAGAAAGAAAATGTCTACCTTGGGTAGTTTTCTAATGATGGTGAGGGAATAATTATTCTGCTTCTACTGTCATGGTTCAAATCCCAGAGCTCAGGTAAAGATTAAAATGAATTTAGGCTACCTTGTAGTTAAAGGTAAAATAGTATACCTAGTAATTAAGATAACAAACCACTGCAGAATTACATATAAAATGTGATTCCTTTTGTTCAATCTTTCAGCAGCATGTGGAGAAAAGCTGGCATTTAGGACATCTGTAAAACAATTCCAACTTGAATCTGTTTTGATATAGCAGATTTATTTGCATAAAACATAGCTCTTTATTCACTAGAAAAAAATATATACATAATCAACATCTGAAGGTTGTCATGCAAAATCAAAACATTTATAATGAGAGATTACGTATTAAAAAATACAAGGGCAGATGATTAGAAGACTTCAGATGTTTACATATCTCTTCCTACCTAAGGTATTACACATTAATTGACCTTACCTGGTAAAGAGCAGTTCAGAACACTAAGCAAGAAAGACCACTATCAAATGCCTATGAAAAAAAGTGCTGATTTTATTATATTGATCTCAAACTTGACTGAGAGAACATACTGGGAAGGTAGAACAAAATCTTGAGAAAAATATTTTGGTTATCTCATCTCAAAAGATAAACTCCCTAGAAAAGAAGACATAATGCTAGAAAATTACCCGTCACAAAGGTCTCAGGTTCCTGCTGGAGTGCAAAAGATTGGCCTTGCCTTACAGTGCATCCATTCCTGTTTTAAAATGAAAACACAACAGAAAACATTGATAAAGATAATTATTAGGTAGTGACTGAATATAGGAGAAGGAATAGAGAAATGTGTAAAACACTAACCTCATTAAGAGCAGTAATTATGACTCCCTTAGGTAAATGTAGGTTTGAAAGCACATGCGCATTAGCCAAAAGGCCTGGTAAGAATAAAGACTGATTCAACAGCACATAAAGGTCTATTGTAAGGATTGCAAATGACAGTAAGAGACCATGTAAAAAGTTGGTGGCTTTATCTCAAACACCTAACAGTCATATCATATCTGATCATATCTGCTAAACAACCAACCTGAAGAAACAGTTGATGAACTTTATTTTAACATTAACAGCTTTTCTCAGAAAAGTGGAAATGATCCAATGTTCCAAGCAAACTGTAGGAATTGGTGGAAGAAAAAGAGCAAAAGCAACAAGACGTTCGAAGCTAACAGAGGATTTACAAGAATAAAGGTCCAAGACTGAAGGGTCATGGAGGGATAACAAAATTCAGTAATTTTGCAGTTAGAGGCTTGTTTTAACAAAATATTGAAAAGAGTTTAGTTTAAAAGAACTGCCTGCCCAAACCATCGAGGTTGTGATCTGCCTACCAGTATTCTGGATTAGTAAGTAGAAAAACTTGCTGTCTGCTATTCTCTGACTTCTAAGTTTGCAGATTTGTCTGTTTTACTTGCCTCTCTATATTAAGCCTCTTTCCTGCATTCAAATTCATTTGCAAGTGTAACCTAACAGTAAAACAGCTTTCACATGCTAATCATGTCTGTGTTACCAAGTTAAAAGAAATTGCATATAATTTCGTCATCCAGCATAGACTTCGGTCCTGTATTTTATTTTGAAACTACATCCATTATGTCACTTCACTTTAAGGAAATTCACTAGTTGGAAAAGTTCAAACTTTGAGTTCTTTACAGGATTTAAGGCTGATAAATGGCAATATTATATTATTCCCTTAAGTCAACAGATCTAGGAGAAGAAAAGTTCCACATCATCATATTACAGCATTTTTTACCACTTGCCCTGTTATAAGTAAATCAAGACACTTTAGATCTTAATCAAATCAATTATTTATTTATTTAAGGTAGGAAAGCAAATGCAGTGCTGGGCAGTCGGGGACTCACAGCTCCACCAAGGGCTCGTAAATTCAAACAAATCAACCAGTCCCTTTTATCTTCTTGATGGCGGGTTTCAATCTTCCTGATACACCCTCGATTTCTGCTGTGGTCACGTCTCCTTGCCATTGGTTTCTAACTTGAAGCAGTTTGGACACAAAAGTAGTTAAGCAACACTTACAGGTTACCGTGGTATCCTAATCCTTGTGGTTACCTTGCGGTTAAGACCACCATGGTAACATAGTTTAACATTTACTACAGACAGCCCTGTGGTTAAGCCCCTCCTTACACATGATGTTGTTGAGTCTGTGGCAATGAGCTTGTTCCCCTTAGTAAAGTTTGTTTAACAACTTACTCCTCAGTTACACGAGATGTTCCTTTAACGCTGTTTGATTAGCAAATTAGCCCTTAGTTACTTATCGCACGCTCAAATTATTTTAACTTGCAAATCTGAAGATTTTTTTATTGTTTTGCTGATACAGTGTGTGCCTGAATTAAATAGAATAACAGTTCAATTGTTATTTCAAAAAGACATTTTTAAAAAACAAATTATCTCACTTGAAAGAATACCTGTTGTGAAACACAGGCATTAAATTACATATACGATACTGAACACATGAGTAATAACATAACAGCAATTTTACTATTTAGTAAATAGTTGCAAGCAATCTGTCAACTGCTTTATTAACAGATCATTGATAAAAACATCATTATTCTCATAAACTACTTGTTTTTCTTAATTTCAAAATTAGCTTTCTACTCCCTCAGAAAACTTTAGTCTGATCACTTACTTTACAACAAAATATAATAATACCAGGGTCAGAAGAGAGAAAATAGGTCCTTTTTGCCCCTTCCTTTACCATATAAGGTTTTGTGTTCATACTGGTTGTGGGCATCCATCAAACAGCACCAAGGCCCTGCCACCAGATTATCCAGGTTCCTTTATGCATAAAATGTACATAAGAAATCTTGTAAAGAATTATTTCAATGTATCCAAAATCTTTATCTTCTCAGTGTTTCTTGGACATTATGACAATGTATTATATTCACCTGCCCAGCTCATAAACTGGCAGACAAGTTCCATCAGACAACATATTTGCTAAGAAAATTTGCTTTCATCTGTCAAATCTGAATCTACACAATTGCAACGCTGTTTAGTAACTTAAATATTTCAATTGATGGTTTGCAATATCACAAATTCTGTCAGATAAAAATAAATTAAAATAAAATTAGTCTTCAAATATTAGTTTCTCTCCAAAATGCTCCTTACTGCTTTTTTAAAAGGAAAGGTATTTCTTTTTTCTTTTTAAAAGGAAAGGTATATACAAATGTATTACTCACCTCTCTCATGAAAGTTAGCATAGAAAAATGTAGTTGCCCTCATATAGAATTTTATATTTTATAATATCCTATTCTTTTTCAAAATCCAGAATCACATTCTACATTCTTGCAGAACAGTAGGGAATTTTCCTAAAGAGAAGTAATACCAAACATAAAATCACATACATACCATTTTGCTGATTATAAATATAGCAAATAAATAGTCTTGCATGTATTATTCAAAAGATGCAGTATGTTTACCTTCACTGCACAAAGGTCAAAGAAAGTAAAGCATTTTTTTTCTTTTTTTTCTTTTTTTGTCACTTTATTTTAATAAGCTCATTAGTATTTAGCTGGAGTGCTGAGAAAAATATGTAGATTTCCCCTGAAGCTGTTTGACATGTTACTGTCTTGCTTTAACCCATTTTTTTGAGACTCCATCCTGAAGTTAGAATGAGAAAAACCTGTGACTTGTGTGTTATGGAATGATCTCGAAAACTCAAACAAACTACATTTGCTCTAGCATTCATTCAGTTTTTGCCTTTTCTGACACAAATCTGGATTACCAAGCAAAAAACCCCACATAAATAGAGTTCTGACAAGATGACAGTTAGACTTAAATTCTGCCAACCAATCTTTAAATTGACCCAAATGACAGGTTTTCATAAGCACGTCAGTCTTTGCTTTCAAAACAGGACTGAGACCAAAATGGACAGAACATTTTATCTAAGAGAAATTAATGAGAGGAGTAGGAGAATACTCAAGAAGTCCCTTAATAATATCTCCAGAGATCTCCAAATTCGGCAAAATCTTTGCTACCATAGAAAAGCTGCATCAATTATTCATTTTTAGCTTGGTCAAGAGAAGATATTATGAATACAGTAAATATAGTTCTTCTTGATTTTCTTTACAGTGTCACGAAACAAAATTGCTCCAACTACTACCTTCCATTTAGAGCAAACACAGTATTTCAAGGACATTGGGGAGAGATTCTAAGCTCTTACAGAGTTGCTCATCGGGTACAACATCCCAGATGTTGCAGATTCAATTCTCATTCTCTCCTCTCTATGGGAGGTGGGGGATGGTGTCCATCACCTCACATCCCCAGGACTGATACAGACTTCTATAGGGCTATTAGGGAATTCTAGGGGATATAATGTTCTCAGTTATTTATACTGACTCCATTCTATTTTCATAGAAAAGCAAATAAAGGAGTGTTACTCACTAAGGAAGCATATAAGTACCAGGTCTCTTATTTGCTCTATTAATTATGTATACATCTACATAAAGTAAAACTGCCTCAAGCAGCAAAACACGGGGAGACTGAGCTGTTGACAAATATTTTTTTTTGGAACAGGATTCTGGGCAAAGA
Source organism: Pedionomus torquatus (assembly GCA_013398155.1). Classification (NCBI taxonomy): domain Eukaryota; kingdom Metazoa; phylum Chordata; class Aves; order Charadriiformes; family Pedionomidae; genus Pedionomus; species Pedionomus torquatus. Next base: position 210,952 of record VZRU01005005.1, on the reverse strand, counting down.
TGAGAAGGATCTGAGACCTCATTCACAGCATATATTTACGTGTTCTCTTCTTTCTTGAAGACAAGGCTGACATCCCTTCATTTTTTTGTTGCAGTTGTACAAATTCCTAAGAAATGCTTATGCACAAAGTTATATCTAATTGGTAAATTCTGGTGTCTTCCTGGGAGATGAGCTGAAATTCCACAATATAAAATGAAGTCTCCAAGTTTCATATTTAGTTGAATGACATGGCACCAGCTATTTGGCCTTAGATGCTAAAAGGAAAAAGGTAAAGATTCCCTAAAAAATTACACAATAAATTCAAATTAAGTTGACTGAGTTGGTTTCATCTTACAAGAAACAACTTTTTAGCAATTTTCAGCAGATCTATCATTCATTACAATATTCTTGCCCAGATCTAATATTCAGCAGAAATATATTCTCAAGTCTGCACTTACTTCTTAGTATCTTGAACATCAATAATTACATGAAGAAGTGACAGTTTTACATGATATATTGCATATCCAACTACAAGCTTTTATGCAGTTTATACATAAATCCTTCCAAATCTAGCTGTTAACATTGAAATCTTGTTTAATCACTCTTTATCTTTGTTCTAGCTGTTGTACAATATCATGCCGATTATTTTAAGATACTGTTTAATGAGTTATTTTATATTTCAAACTTTTTCATGTAGATAATGTACTGTGCCAAGTAGTTAGCAGCAGCTGTAGGTAACATGCACTTCTTCTCCATCTATTTTATTAGAAAACTAAATAAAAACACATCCTTTTTTTCAGAAGAAACTAGTCCATACTCACTAATGTGCACTGAGAGAAATACAGACTTGATTTCATTTTCTTCATATGTCAGTCTCCCATCTCCAGATCTAGCCCCTTCCCCTTGCTGTTTAAGGCTCTTGCTTGGCAGTAGCAGCCTGAAGCTGACATGAGTCTTACCATTTCCACCTTCCAGTGTGGTATGTCCTTAGGACTTCATGTTGGAAGCACCATTTCATATCAGCTGAGTCCTTTGACCCATGAGGTTCTAACTATGACCGAGACCTAGAATGGGATATACTCCAATATTAACAGCATTTGCTTGTCCACCATGAAATCAAAGCCTTCCTCCTGGCAGCTTCAACAGAGAAGGAAAGAACCAGTTGAGTATAAAGATTAAATTAGTAGCCAGTATCTACAGTTGATCTTTTCAGTATTCACAGAAGTACTAAGGTCATTTTACACAAAATGGTTTATCTAGTGAAAGAAATACACTAGACATTAAGATCTTGCATAAAACAGTCTGTGAGAGTATGGAGAATGGGGGGAAAATCAGCAAATAAATCATTTATACCTAAAATAAATTTCTGATCTGAATTACCATTGACAATTGTCCTTGATATTCCAGGGCAATTTGGGGGGAAATTATCAGGGATTAAGAGATACAAAACCCCTAATATTTTCTTTTAACCAGTTTTCATCTCAGATATTCTTATTTCTCTATGAACTTTAAAGTAATAAAGGAATCATTGTCAGATACCAATACTGGATATATTAGAGAAACTTGTTTAAGAAGATTCAAGTTCAGCAAGTTAACTGAAATCAATACAAATTCAGTTTTCAACCAGAAATGAACCCTACATGGACAATTATATATGAAATTCAGTAAAATTTGTCCCTTCTCCTGGACAACTACAGGTAATTGGGAGCAAAATTGGACTTCTTGTTCTACAAGCAACTTTTCTATAAACTCTGCATTAAAATGCATTAATAAATCAGTAACAGAGTTTAAAAAGCAGTAGCAGCAATGGCATAAATAGGGTCTATAGTTAATGAATGGACAACGTGGTCTCATTTAAAGTTTGACTTTATCACCTACAAATGATACTTGATACATATACTGTAAATTTGCAAACATACTGCTCAGTAGTTTTGCCTCTATGCTATACAGAGCATCATGCTATCGTAACTATGTGTTAAAGATGGCATCATCACTTGAAAATCTCGCACTTTTAATGAGACTTTGTGCTCATTAACGTTGCCTGTAGAAATTTTTCAGTGAAAAGAGTATCTCACAGCAATTCAGTACAACAGAGCACATTTTTCCAAGGATTTCCCAATTAAAACATGACACCAGCTTTTTAATAATGTGTTCAATAGAGAGCTCAGTAAAAAACCCCAAACTGCTATACCACTTGTAATTTAAAATAAACATTCTACAACCAATATATAATAGATTTCACTTTAATAGAAAAACTTGGTTCAGAGACTTAACAAAGACTTTCCTGCACAAGCACTATTATGTTTGAATGGTAATCTTACACAGCTAGTGTTTTCTTAATGTCCTGGGGAGCCTGATCATTGTAAATTACCTGTGACATCTCATTAATCCTCTTTTTCCTCACAAACGCATAATTAATGGTAACATTGACAATAATACACAAATTAGCTAAGTGACGCTTTATGGTGTTGGTTTTGATTAACGTCAGGAACCCAAAAATGACATTAATGTAATGCAGATCCCAAAAGGCAACCCGCACTTTGACCTCAGACATACATTTTGTTTGCACCATCACAAAGATTAATCCTTCCCTGGATGAAGACAAGACAAAACTCTGGCCACTGGCATTGCGTGCTGGGCTGTCGCTGAAAAACAAACTGCCTCAATTGCATTTGTTTAAGAAGGAAATCTTAATGCATAGAAAACAACGGCTTAGTGTCATTTCCTATTGTCTTGTTAGGACAAAGATAAATGAGCTACTGTCATGATTTGTATCAACTGCTTCTCTGCTAACTTCTATTATTTGCTTATTTATGGACTAGAGTTTAATTAAAAGCATACCTAGATACAGAACTGCATAATATTGTTATTAAAAATACTTTCTCACTTAAAATGTGCTTATTTAGGGGATCAACGTGTACTGAAATCATCCACATGTTGTGGTAGACACAATACCGATGTTACAGGTACAAACAGGTTGTGCAAGAATACTAAAATGAAGCAATATCTTTATCCTAGCTTGAACTAATAGGACAAATGTACTATTTGTCCCAATAAATAAAAAAAACCCCAACCCAACCCAACAGTTCTCAGAAGATATGTTTATTTTTTTCAGAATATATATTTACATATATGTATATATATCTACAAATAAGTTATTTGGCTGAAAACAGTTAAAAACTCCATTCCCCAATTTAAAAGCACCGTTTGTAGCTACACCACCTCCTTAGAAACTAAGAGTAATTATGATTATATATTATATACTCCTTTCAATAATTTCAGAAAATTAACTCATGTTACAGAATGCACTAAACCACAAAGCAAGGCATAATTATTTTTAAGGCATGGCAGCCTAGTTTTCTTCTAAGAAAGGAGGTTCTCTCATCACTTTTCTCTCATTCAACTTTTTGCTGAAAACGCTTATCTGTAAAAAGCAATGAGTGATTTAGAGCTAACATTTTTACACGCATTAGATTTTGTTATTCACAAAATCATAGGCAGGCTTCCTTAAAAAGTGTGGAGCAGTATTTAGATTTCCCATTGCAATAAAATACAAGACTGTCTTCAATTAATGAGATAATTTTTCTTTAATGTATCTACTTTTGTACTGGTTCATTAATATAGACAGATGAATAGGTGTGGGTTTATCATGAACATGACAGAAAGGAGGAAGGAAAAAATTATACAATACTATAAATCATGAAAAGATTTTAACACTACAAATACAAACAGAAATGAGTAGTGCAAAAATGAATAATAAAAAATGTACCAGATAGATAAATTTTTTTCCACACCTTTAACGTTTTGATTATGACAATATGCACACAATATAAATAACATATAGATTGTCAACCTTTTAGCTTTCAAATGTCTTATCAGCTGATCTTAACTCTACTGAATTTAAAATGGCAATGGATACTTGAAATAACTCGTGTAGCTTGTCACCATTATTTTCAAGTTTAATTTCTCATTAGTGTAAATTTTAAAGAATTTTTATGCAAAGCTTACTAAAGTTTCTCTAACTGACAAGTACATTTTAAAGTGCTGTGGAATTTAAGGGGCAAAAGGGAATCCCATAGAGGCCATATATTTACTCTAACTAACCAAGACATAAATCCAGATTACTGCAATAAATTATTTTTATTATTTGAACAGAGTAAGTACAGTATCACATTTGAAAGACATTTGAGTTTAATTCATATCTTAAAATTGACAAAGATAAACAATCACAGCTACACCAACTGAAATGCACTAATGTATACAGGATATACAAGCTAGATCCAAGGAGCAGAGACAAATCTGTTCTTTATATCATCATTGTGGCATAAGGTCACTCAAAATGTAATTGTACTTCTTTGTAAAACATAAAAAATTGTCTGGTTGGAGCTGCAAATTTTAAATGGCTCTGTCTGTGTAGTAAGCCTTTATCAGGTTGTATGAACCTAGTAATTCTTTGTTTCATACACAATTTGCTGGCAGACTACAGTAAGCATTTGCTACTTTTACTTTGCTGACTTAATATTCAGCCAGATACAATAAAAACCTCCTAAATATACGTCTGGAAAGAAACCAGCCCACTTTTAACCCTTCCAAGTTATCTCAATTTCCTCTTTACCATAGATATGATTAATATTACCCTATTAGCCTGACCGTGTCATTTTATTCTTTCAATTCTGTGCCAACCTTGTAGAAAGCAACCTGCCAAGAAATACATTTACAGAAATGATTTGTTTCAATGTTTAAGTGCTGCATATTGACTTTTAATACTTAAAAAAGGTTACGGCAAACTGATTTTTAAAAGCCTATAGAATTGTGTGCACGTGTGTGCATATGAAGAGAAGTTAGTCTGTAAGGGAACATAATTTTCTCACAATTCGCCTAACACTACTACTCTAGCAGTTTCAAGAAATCTTATTTTAAAACATAATCTAAAATACCTGTTTGTTGTCATATCTTGAAATTTAAGATCTACTTGAATTCTGCAGCTGAGGGATATCTATGGTTAAGGCATTTCCTTATTCCACAGTTTTACACTAACCCAATTAATACGACAGGTCCAGAAGGCAAAAACCAGCATTGTCGGATTAGGTTTCCTTTACAGTTTAAAATCATCAAAATCTTTCCATTAATAAGAAAGGACACATACATTGGTTTAATACAGATTCTGTTTTATCTCCTCAGTATTCTAGAGTTCATATAAATATTTGCAAAAAATAAATAAAAAAGCTATATACTATTAAACCTACACACACAGAGGCATTTTTCCTCAGCTGGATTTAACATATATAACTCTCTATTTCATCATAAAGCACAACACTCTATTTTCAGAAAAGATAATCAGTATCACATCAGCATCTTATATAACCTTTTATATATAGCTAATTCAGAGAAGAATGGCGTTCAGAAAACATATTTTTCTACATTTCAAGAACTTAATACTTATTTTACCTAGTAAAAAATTACTTCTTACAGCAATGGAAGAAAATAATTACCATTTTAGATGTCAGCATTTACCTGTTGCCCTGTGAAATACTTTACAGTGACAAACTGCCTAGTTACTTAACCTAGCTGTAAGTAGAGCAATTTTTTATATAAAGATTCTTTACATATTTAGCTGCAAGTGTTTCTATTTGTTTTTTAAGTAGTATAAAAATGAAAAAATTGACATCACATCCAAAACACATGATGCACACAGGCATGTTTTGGGTTTTTCCCTATTTTGGGGGGAGAGGTAATAACCCCACTGAGACTCTACTTTATGGAGATCTTTAATGAGATTTCTGACTATATTTTTTTACCAAGAATGTCAAATAAGCTTCAAAAGCAAATGTAAAATGTAATGCAAGTGACACATACTAAAAATAACCCTATAAATCTGTTCATTCTGTTTAGATAGCCTCCTGAGCTGTAAAAAGTGAGACTGCTTAGCTTTATTAGATGCTTCGGAGAAAACTAATTTTGGGGATGTAGGCCACTCATAGTGTTATACTGTTGTAGCTACTTACAGTGAAGCCATCTATTTTGTACTCTTCCGTAGTGTCTTAGTAATAATTAGGCAAACTTGTACCAGTCCTTTTTCAGGAAATACTTTAGACAGCCATAAACATATACCCTCTGAATAAAAAGGATATAGGTAATTTTATCTTTTAAACTAAGGCTATGATTAAGTTATGTTTTGCTAAAACAAAGCTGCACAACATTTCAAAGAAAAATTTTCATTCCATTTTAGCCTACCAAAGCAGTTCCAGCGTTTCCCACAACGCAGCAGCCATACCTTAACTCAAATCTGCTTACTGAAGGATTATTTTGAAAAATGTAAAGAACAGGAAAATTTGTAAGAAAACAAGACGTAAAAGTTCTACATTTCAATGTAATGTATTACTGTTTGGAAAAAAACAAAATCAAAGTAGCAATTCTGAAAGCTGCACCACATCATGTGAAAAAGTACAAATAAAGGGGAACAGATTTTAAGCCTTCTTGTATAATCTGAGAGCTTTGAAATCTCTTCTTTCCACATCTGAAAAATTATATTAAGCAGAATGTTAACGTTGGTTTCATTTTTGTGTGTTTCTGCCCAAAGCGACAGCACTCCAGGGCTTTGTTTTGGGATATCTTAATCAAACCTAAGGATGGATAAGCAGATCTACACAGAACTGCAATATGAATACTGAAGACAGACAAGGCTCAAAAGCTAGCACCAATCCCTCTAGTCTATTTAAGAATATATATTGTAAAAATAGTCATACCATGTTCTTTCTTATTTTCAAACCAAGGCATACAGCATATAATGAACCATTTAAAGAAAATATGATGGCTGAAGGGTTTCTGCCGTCGCTCCAGTTCAAGATAAAAGTGTAAAACAGCAGTTTTAGTGTGATAGTTATTATAACCATAATATTCTAGTAGACAGTGCCAACAAGTTATTAATGCAATATATATCTCTTTGATTCCTAAAATGCTGAGTTAATGGGCCAAATGTCACTATATCTTGTACTTGCAATGCTGTCATTTTTTATAGCTATCAACTAAAAATAGTATGGCAGATAATAAACAGGCATTTCTTGTACTGACCTCTATTTTGTTAATCTTATAGAAAGTTTAAATAAACAACCAGCTTAAAGGAGTCATCATTTTTTAAATTCTGAATTCATATGTGTGCATCCACAGTTTTTGGAAAAATAAATAGCTTTTTGCACCTTCATTCAAAACGTCATTGGTTACACCAGATGAATGTTCAATTATCTTACTCAGATTTTCCAAATCTGTGGAAGATCTTAACTCCTATGTTAAATGTGATTCATCAGTATAAAATCAC